>JAJIBD010006765.1:42500-88382 GCA_021461705.1 Cryptotis parvus | reverse complement strand
AGGAATGTCACGGACTGTTAGGTGATTCAGGACAGGTCATCTTCTGAATATTTAAAAAAAATACACTTGGCACGATAAATTATTGTTCATTTTATATATTTCTTCTGTAATATGTCTATTTAAATTACAGAGTTATTGAAGACTTGAGTTTAAAAATTACTAATAAATATTAAAGCACTGTTTGGTAATCAGATTTTCATGAGCAGCAACGGTGATAATGCCCTAAAGGACTAGAAAATTGCGCAACAGCATGAGACACAGTAGAGCTGCGAGAGTATAAGCCAAGTGGTGTGATTTATTTCCCCCTCTATATTGTCTAGATAATGAAACTGTCATTGGAAACTTTTATTAGTACAGAAGTAGAATTATTCCTGAACATGTAGGTTCTTTCTACTCCTCGAGGTGTTGCAGGTGTGGCTGAGGTGCTCAGCTCTACTGGCAGGTGGCAGAGAGAAGACAGGCTTGTCTACACCTAGACCTCTGCCCCGTGGGACATGGATGGTTGATGGTCTGACATAGAAAAAGACTGGGCCCATTGGGTTGAACCCAGTGCCACAGCAGAGCCTGGCAAGCTACCTGTGGTGTATTCGATATGCCAAAAACAGTGACAGTAATGGACTTCATTCCCAACAAATGGAGACGTTACTGGCACACGCTTGAGCAAATCAATGAACAACAAAAAGACAAGTGACAAGTGTATGTTCTTGAATAGTGCATGAAAGATTTGCCTATAAAGATCAGGATGCTTAAGATGTTAGAGTTTATTACATAGTTTTACAGTTTTAGTAGATCTAGGTGTTTCCCAAATGTCCAGGTCTCTTGCTTTACTCACTAATGGGGTCACTCAGCCAATGTTTTGATAGATAACTCGTCCAGATGTCCTGGTCCTGGCTGTGTGTCTGCCACCAGTGTGTCACCAGTTTGGTCTTGTTGCTATGCCATTTTCTGCTCAGTGTATCTTCCAAATCTGAAATATGCAGCTGGCCTCTGCCTGTGTCCCCTTGCCTGGGGTTGCTGCTTTATAATTTGTATCTGGGCCTCTCTACGACTGCAGCCTTGTGGATCCCGACCCTTTGGCTTTTTAGTCTCCTGCCATGCTCCTATGCATGTGGGTGAGAACCTTTGCTGTCCTACAGACTGTCTTCAAGACACAGATGAGGAAGCAAAGAGCAATTTGCCTAGAGTAGGGTTACCATTACTACCCTACATTCTCCCATGTGCATTTAAGAAGTATTTTGACTGAATACCTTTTAGGGGCAAGATTTAAGATGATCGTTAATTGTAATGCTTAACAATAATACTCCCATTGTAATGTTTTCTGTAATACTTCCTGTAATTACAATGTAATTACATTGTGATGTAATGTAGTGTATTGGAATGAATGTAATTGATATAATGTAACTTCAAGAATGCAACTGTAATGTAACTGCAATACTCCCATTGTAATATTATTATTAAATAGACAATGCTGCCAAGGAAGATAGCTCAAAGGATCAGAGTGCTTGCCTTATTTGCAGTGACCATGAGTTTGCTCTCTGGCACTAGATGGTCCCATGAGCACCACCAAGGATGACTGAAGTGACTACCAGCATTCCTGACCCTGATTACACCACATAGTCAGCCCAAACTTTAAATTGTTCATGTCACAGTGTCAGGCTGAATCTACTCATCCACTCTTTTCCTGTGTCCATGTCTTGGAGAATCTCCACCTCATTTAAGATGGTATAAAGGAAAAAAAAAACAAACATTGTCAATTGATAAAAGTAAAAGGAGAGTTTTTCTTACTAAATCATAGGACATAGGTAAGTCTAGATGTTCCCCATCTTCCTTGTAACTTTTGCTGGTTATTTTTAATTTAGTTTCATTTCATTTAGTTTGCCTTATGGGTCACTCCCAGTGAGGCTCAGGGGTTACCCTTGACTCTGCACTCAGGAATTATTCCTTGCAGTGCTCTGGGGACCATATGGAAAACCAAGGTTCAAACCCAGATGGGCTGTGTGCAAGACCAACATTCTACCTGCTGTACTATTGATCTGGCCCCTAATTTTAAATGAGTAAAAATGTACAGGAATTTCAAACAACTTAATCTAACCTATAAATTTCATCTCACTTTGAATAATAAATATTATCAGTATGGAAATTTGTGTTATTTCAATTTCTTTTTCTTTTATAATAAAATCTAATGCTCAGAAGTTTTTACATGAATATATGTAAAATATATATAAATGTAGCTGAATACAATATATAAATGTAACTAAATTATGTGGTGTTGGGCATTGGACCAGAGGCAGTAGCAAGAAAAGCAGAGCATTATGGTCTGAAGCATTATTCAGTTACATTTGTATATTGTAACTATATATAGTTGCAATATATTGTAACATTTATATATTGCAACTATATATTATTATATATAACATTTGTATATTGTATATTGTTCCCCCAATCACTTCCAGGAGTGATCCATAGCACAGAGCCAAGAGAAAGTCTTTGATAACAGCCAGGTGTGACTCCCAGGATATTAAACAAAACAAAAAGCAAGATGGTACTTAAAATGCAAGGAAGGTAGAGGTAAGATTCAACTATTACAGGCATGTCAAATAAGCAAGAGAATGCACATATTTTTTTGTTTGTTTTTACTGAAACACTGATATGATTTAAACCTAACTTGTTCATTTGGTATCTAGATTCATAAAATAATTGGACCACCACATACTATTTTTTAAAATTCTATTTGAAGTGTGTTCAGAAACAAAGAGGGTGGCTGCTGAACAATGGGCTAATTAAATTCCTGTTTTGTTACACAATAAGTTACTGAATCATTTTTTGAGTGTTGACAGATATAAAAACTACAGTTGTAACAGGCTTCCTCATTATTCCTTCCAAAATTACAAAAAAAAAAAAAAGAGAGAAAGGTAAAATCCACACTACAGAAAGGAAACATTACCATAAATGCTCAGATAGTTAATTTCTTAACTTCCTGATTTCCAGTTGAAGAATTCAACTCCAGCATGTTGTAGATAATATATATATATATATATATATATATATATATACAAATGTTCCAATATAATTTTATTTACATGACCAATGAAAGAGTGAATGAGTTAAAGTACTTGCCTTATGTGCTTCTGACCCTGGTTAGATCGGTGGTGCTGCATTTCGTTCCCTAGGCATGCCGAGAGCGACTCATGAGCACAGAGCCAAGAGTAAACTCTGGGTATTGAAGATTGTGACTAAAACTTCACCACATTTTTTCAAATTTACAAGTACCAGTTTGATGGATCACCTTTAGTCTTAGATATCTGATACTAGCTCTAAAATGTGTTCCTCACACCTAAAATGTTCCCAATTGGCTTTTCCAAAGCTCCCAGGATTTGGAGATATACATACATATCTATATACATATATATTTCTGTACATAGATATGTATATATAAAAACTTTATATATGTAAACTTTGTTATGCTTTAATTGTATTTGCTATACCTATTTTGATATGTTTTTATTTTAATACATTAAAATAAAATAAATATATAATACAAAGAAGTATTATGCATTGAAACAAAGATGAAGCATTTACTTTTGCACTTTGACTATTTCTTTCAGCAAATTTACATATATAAGGTAAAGGAGTATGTTAAAATGATCTCAAATTTTCCAAGTCTTATATATTATGTGAAAGTTTCCTTCCTTTCTTATTTCCATCCTTCCTTCCTTCCACCCTTTCTTCCTCCCTTCCATCCTTCCTCTCTTCCATCCTTCCTTCCATCCTTCCTCCCTTCCATCCTTCCTTCCGTCCTTCCTTCCTTCCATATTTTCTTCCTTCCTTCTTCCTTCCTTCTTCCTTCCTTCCATCCTTCTTTCTTTCTTTCCTTCCTTCCCTCCTTCCTTCTTTCTTTCTCCTCCTCCTCTCTCTCTCCTCCATCTCCTCCTCCTCCTCCTCCTCCTTCTCTTTCTCCTCCTTTTTTTCTACCATCCTATCCTTGTTTTCTTTTTTGGAGACTTTCCTAGCTATATTCTGGACATAATCTTGGTTCTATGCTCAGAGATCATTCATTACAGAACTTGGGGAACAATATTCAGTGTGAGGTATCAAATCTTAATCAACGGCATGCAAGGCAAGTGTCTTATCTCTGTGCTATCTTTCTAACCAATTTTATTTGAATATATAAAATATTTTGAAGGGACAAGGGTTACACCTGGCAATGCACAGAGGTTAGGGACAGCATCATCTCAGAAGACCATAAACAGTGCCACAACTCAAGATAAATCCTTAACCCCCATACTATATCTTGTACCTAAGCAAAAGATAAGGAAAAGTTCTATTTCTGAAAATAAATTTATATGATTTTAATGAGAAGACATTTTGACTACAATTACAGAGGGCAAGTATATTATTTGATCTAAGTAATTCAGAAAATCAAAATTCAGAGGACCGTGATATGTCACTTGTCACTTGATTTCCTTTTGTTCGTTGATTGCTCCAGTGGGCTCCAGTAATGTCTCTATTTGTTGAGAATGAGGTCTATTATTGTTACTGTTTTTGGCATATTGAATACACCACGAGTAGTTTGCCAAGGCTCTGCTGTGGCTCTGGGTTCATCCCAGGGAGCCCAGTTTTTTTCTATGTCAGACCCTCAGTCATCCAGGCCCAGAGGGCAGAGCCCTGGGGGTGTAGACAAGCCTGTCTCCTGTTTTCGCCTGCCAACACAGTTGGGCACCACAGCCACACCTGCAACATAAACTAGTCAAACTATTATGCTTTCTCACAAGTGTTAAGGATTTTATTTTATGGTTTCTGCTGTGTCCAAGATCCTACCTGAGACCTCACACTTGCAAGACAAGTGCTATATCACTGAACTCTATTTCTCTACAAATGTTGAATTTCAAAATAGTTTTCACCTGACTGTTCTAATGTTTATGTTGTTCTTTGTATAAGAAGAATGACATTTTTTTTAATGGTGTCACTGAAAGCTTGCTTCACTTGCTTATTCCTCAAAGTATAAATGAAGGGGTTTAACAATGGGGCAACTGATGTAGTGAGCACAGAGACCCCCTTATTGATGTCGACCTCTTCTTTGGCTGAAGGTTTGACATAAATGAAAATGCAGCTGCCATAAGTTATAGAGACAACAATCATGTGGGATGAACAGGTAGAAAAAGCCTTTTTTCTTTGTGAAGCAGAAGGAAATTGTAGAATTGTCCTGATGATATAAATGTATGAAAGAGCAACTGCGATCAGTGTAATAATGAATGTCAGTACTGCGCAGATTATAACCATTTGTTCTATGGACCAAGTATCTGTACATGAAATTTTCAAAAGGGGAGATGCATCACAGCCAAAATGATCAATGACATTGGAGTCACAGAATTCAAGCTGGAGGCCCATACTAAGTGGAGTGATGATAATTATCAAGCCTAAAATCCAACAGCAGAGAACAAGAATGGTACATGCTCTGTGATTCATAATTGTCATGTAATGGAGAGGCTTACAGATGGCCACATAGCGATCATATGACATGGCTGCAAGAAGAAAAAAATTCTGTGGCCCCAAAAAGTCCAATAAAAAATATTTGACTGGCACAAGCATTATAAGTGATGGTGTTATCACCGGTTGATAAGCTATACAGGAATCTGGGAATGCAGACTGATGTGAATGAGACTTCTAAGAAGGAAAAATTTCGGAGAAAAAAGTACATAGGGGTTTTAAGATGGGAATCAGTCATAGTAAGAATGATAATTGTCATGTTACCAGTAACGCTCAACACATAAGTAAGAAATAAGAAAACAAAAACCAGAACTTGCAACTGTGGATCTTCAGTTAGTCCCAACAAGATGAATGTTGTTATTACAGTGTGGTTTTTCATTATTTCCACCAAAGGTTTAATGAATCTACCTGTAAAATGTCAAAGAGGACAGTTTTAAAATATAAAATAAAAAGAAAATTTCAGTAATTTTTTAAAAATAATTTAGTTTTTATTTTTTTGGGGCACTCCAAAAAATAAGCGATGCTCGGGGTTACTCCTGGCTCTGCAGTCAGGAATTACTCTTTGCGGTGCTTGGGGGACCATATGGGATGCTGGGGAACACAGCACCCAATGGCTGTGTACTTTTGCGGTGCTTTGGGGACCATATTGAACCCAGCTGGGGAACACAGCACCCAATGGTTGTGTGCGAGACAAATGCCCTATCTTTTAGGTCTAATCCTCCAACTCCAAATTTCAGTGAAATAGGCTAATGGAATTCAAAGTCTTTTTTATATGTCTATTGGAAAAGCTTCTGTTGGATGTGAAGCAGAGACACAGATACAAAGGGCAGACCTGCTGCCAGCTCTCCCTGTGCTCTGCTGATTATGAGGCATACAGAAGGGAGGGCAGTTCTGACCCTGGCCTGCCACCCCAATAGAGCCTCGGAAGAAGCCAGAGTAACCCCTACACCATGATGGCAGCCATTTTCAATGTCTGGATTCAACAGCTTATCAGAGCTCCACCCAAGAGAGAAGCTGATCTCAAGCCCGTTTGTCAGAGTTCCAACCTACAGAGAAGCCTATTTCTAGCCCAGGTATGCTGGTCTCTGCGGCTAAAGTCACTGGGCTTCTTTGGAGATGGAGTTGGGGTCCTTTCCCCCACCTCTGTCCCATCCGGAAGGCCCAGTGGCCCCTCCCACAAACTGCTCATGGGCTGGTGGCCATGAAGCAGATACACAGATACACGGGGCAGAGCTGATACTGGCTTTCCCCGTTGTATGCATCTGCTTTGCAGCCTGAAGTGCGTCAGTAAATGCAAAAACTGAGAGCACGTGCATGGCAGAGCCTGGCAAGCTACATGCGTCATATTTGATATGCCAAAAACAGTAACAATAATAAACCTCATTCCCATGACCTAAACAAATGGTTTGAGGCTCTTCATGTTGGAGTGAACAGAGGCCCTTAGACTATGCTGGCACGTGACAGGAACAAATGGAAATGTTACTGGCACCCGATCAAATTGATGAACAATGGGAAGAAAAGTGATACGAGTGAAGTGATTGGAAAAGCACTTCAAAGGATCCATTATGGATTTATCAAAAGTATACTCGACAAATGGGTATAGAAGGAACCTCAGAGTCTCAAAGATAAAGACTACATACAAGTATTGACATACCTGTAGACAAAATGAGATTCAGCTGTGGAATTTGAATGCTCTGGTTTGATATCAGGGACAGGACATTATTTGCACTTTTATAACAATTACACAATTCTACCCAGGAATTCCTATGAAAACAATGAGAAAATAAAATCCAAATAAGAAAGAAAATATAAAACCATTGCTATGTGTCGATAATATAATGCAAAGAAAATTCCAAAGTATTTGTAAAAATATTAAAAATTGTAGCCGAATACAATGTTTAAAGGAGTACAAAATTTGTTTTATGTCTACATGTAAATAGTGAAGTAGGAGAAAGAAGAAAACTAGAAAAAGAATTTTTGCTATAACATAATTACTTTGTAATAAATTTTACCCAAGATCTGATATATTTGAATATTGAAAATCTACAAATTGCTAAAATAATTAAAAAACACAAAGAATCTAAAAATATGCTTTGTTAATTAGGTAGAAGACAGTTTTAAATGGCTGTTTCAGCTAAAGAAGTATACTGATTTATGTTGATTTAAAGAAATTGCTATCAAAATCCAAATAGTATTTTTTGATTTATATAAAATAAAAAAGAAAGACGTTCCAAATCTGTTCTCAAATACAAGGAAACAAAAATAAAACCCAAAAATATGAAAAATATGGATATATCATGGCTGTCAAAGCACAATCAACTAAATATGATAGTCATATGGATAAAATATAATAAACAAAATAAACACTATACATTTACCTATATACTAAAAATGAACACAACCAAAAAGATATTGAAATTGGTCATGAATCTAAAAATATTTTGAAAATATTGTCTAGATAACCCAATTGGAAAACATTATGGAGATTCCTCTAAAACTAAGAATGCAACTACCATATTTCCCAGTGATCTCACTGCCTCTATCTACTTGCAAGAAGCACAAACCTTCTCTTAAAAAGATTTTTTGCAGGGCTGGAGTGATAGTCCAGCAGGTAGGGCGTTTGCCTTGCATGCGGCCGGCCCATGCTGGCCCGATTCGATCCCCGGCATCCCATATGGTCCCCCAAGCACTGCCAGGAGTGATTCCTAAGTGCAGAGCCAGGAGAAACCCTTGAGCATTGCCAGGTGTGACCCAAAAAGCAAAAAAAAAAAAAGATATTTGCACTTCTTTTTCATTGTGGCACTTAGTACAGTAACCAAGTTATGGAAACAACTTAGCATCCAACAGCAGAAAAGAATAATGAAGCTGTGGTAGCTATATACACATAATGGAATAGTACTCAGCTCAAAGGAATGATGAAATCATGCAATGTGCTATAACATGGATGTAACTGGGGATTTTAGGTTAAATGAAGCAATCAGATGGAAAATATAAAATACCAGATATTCTCTGTGGTATACAGTGTAACTGTGCTGGGAGCCATATGTCACAAAGTTGGGCAAAATGCTAGTTCTGGATCACAGAAGCAATAATGCCAAAGAAAGAAAGAAGGAAATAGTGGGGGAAGAAAGGGAAGTCTAGAAGTACAATAGGAGCAGTAGTCAGGGGCCCTGGGAACCTCTGTGGTATAGAGGCTGAATATCTATATATAGCTAAACAGACAGAACACTATCATAAGGACACCCAAATGACCAAAGTTTGATTTTTTTTAAAATTTAATAGTTTTAAAATGGGATGGAAGGGAATATGGGGTAAATGATGGGTAGATGGGGACATAGGGTGATGAGATTGGAAATATGTTGAAAACTCATTATAAACAACTATGTAAATCACAAAGTCTAAATACAATTAAAATATATATGTATTTTTAAAAATAAATTATTAAAAAGGGAAAAGAACTTTATCAGAAGATCATTTAAATATATCTAAATACATATGTATTATATGCTAATCAAAGAAAGTAAAATTTGTGTAGCATATATGTAAACATGGACACTGATACATGGGGAAGAACTGCTACCAGCTCTCTCTATGCTCAACTGATCATGAGGCATCCGGGAGGGAAGGCAAGCTCTAGCCCTGGCCCACCATCCTAAATAGAGTCTTGAAAGAAGCAAGGGATTTCCCCCACACCATTAGGGGCCGCCATTTTTAACATCCTGACTCTACAGCTCGTCAGAGCTCCACCATAGAGAAAGGCCAATCTCAAGCCCTGCTCATGAGATCCCACCCTACAGTGAAGACTATTTCAAGATCAGATATGTTTGAATCAGAGACACAGATACACGGGGCAGAGCTGATACTGGCTCTCCCAGTACTCAGCCGATCATGAGGCATCTGGGAGGGAAGGCGAGTTCTAGCCCTGGCCCACCATCCCAATAGAGCCTTGCATAAAGCCAGAGGACCACCCCCACACCATGAAGGCCGCCATTTCCAACATCTGGACTCCACAGTTTGTCAGAGCTCCACCCAAGAGAAAAACCGATCTCTCCCCATTGTGATTAATGAGTAAATGCCTGAACTGAGAGCCTACTACCAAGAGTATACCACCCACACAGCAGAGCCTGACAAACTACCACTGTCGTATTTGATATGTCAAAACCTGTAACAATTATAGACCTCGTTCCCATGACCTGAAGGAATGGTTTGAGGCTCTTCATGTTCCTTGAGCGAGCAGATGACCTTGGGCTACATTAGCATGTGACAGGATATATGGAGATGTTGATGTGCCCGCTCGAGAAAATTGATGCACAATGGGAAGACAAGTGATACAAGTGATATATAAACATAAATTTTAAACTGGTAATTCAATTATTGCTATCAACCCAATACTGAGACAAAACTATTTCATGTGACACATTAGTACTCTCTAGTAGCTCCTGATTTTGGAGGTCAGAGAAATAGTATAGTGAGTAAGGTGCTTGACTTGCATGCGGCTAACTGGAGTTGGATACCCGGCATCCCATATATATCCTCAGCACTGAACTGCTAGGAATAAGTTCTCAGTGAGAAGCCTGGACTAACTCCTGAACATTGCAACATATGCCTCTCTCCCACCCCCAATAATTCCTTATTTCTCCCATACTTTCTTTTAATGTTTAAGTGACAAAAGCCCTTTTTATATGCATTAAAATTTTCCTATTCTAAGGTCACATTCCTCAGAGAGAGAGAGAGAGAGAGAGAGAGAGAGAGAGAGAAGAAAAGAAAGTGCCTGCAATAGAGGCAGGTTGGGGAGGAGGTAGGGAATTTGGGGATATTGGTGGTGGGAATAGGGCACCAGTGGAGGAACGGGTGCTGGAACACTATATGCTGAAACCCAATCACAAACACCTCTGTAATTGTATATCACACGATAATATAATAAAAAATTAAAAAATAAATAAAAACCAGTTATTTAAAATAAAAGATTGACTATATATTTGAGATTTTGTGTGCATTATCAAGATAGAAAAATAAACTTAATTAAAAAATTTGAATACTTACTTTTTGATATATCACTCAGGACTTAATTTTTTGTTTTATCCACATAAATCCTTAGTGGAACTCAAATTAATAATTATTAGCAATAACATGGGTATAACTAAGTCATGTTCCCATTTAACTTTCACTCAAATGAATGCATTTACAGCTTACATATATTTTCCATCTTTATATAAAAATAATCATGCTCATAATATTAGTTTAAATTAAAAACTAACTTAATATCTGAATAAATAGAAGGATGGTTAGAGAGAGAAAAACAGAAATTCTCTTTGATTCTTGAAATTGTGGTGCTCTGACTCAATGGCACCAAACAGACTGAGTCTCTTAAGAGTTTTACCACATTTATAAGAGAGGATGCTTTATATGGTAAACTGTCAAGTTAAAAATAAACATGCACCTTCCCTTGGTGCTTCTTCTTTGAAGTTACTAATTAATGCAAAGCCGAATATAGAAATAAAACAAAACAAAAGTTAAGTAATTCACTTAGGAATTGGTATAATATCCTTGGAGACTAGAAAATGCATCAACAACAAAAAAGAAAGTGCATCAGACTAAAGTCAATGCATCTTTTATTCTAACAATCTCTGCCAAAATAATAATCCAGGGCCAAGCAATAGCCCAGAGGGTAGGGCATTTGCCTTGCACGAGGCCGGCCCATGCCAGCCCAGGTTTGATCCCCGGCATCCTACGTAGTCCCCCGAGCACTGCTAGGAGTAATTCCAGGAGAAACCCCTGGAATTGCTGGGTGTGACCCCAAAAAGAAAATAATAATAATAATAAAAATAATGATAATGATAATAACAATAATAATCCAAATATTTTCTTCTTTGTACATTTAATTGGAATATCACGCCTCACTCAAGTGAAAGAAGGAATCCTGAGCTCCGACCTCTGTCACTGTTCCAGACTCAGGGAAGCTGTCTCATTTGCCAAGGCATCGAAAATCAGATGGGCTGGACATGTAATGCGATTTGGAGAAGACCACTGGACTAGAGCCATTACCAACTGGATCCCATAGGCCAGCAAGCGGCTGCGCGGTTCATCAATAAATGCTGGAATTTGAGATGACTACAAGAATATGCTACTCGCACGGCAGAGCCTGGCAAGCTACCCGTGTTGTATTTGATATGCCAGATACCAGTAACAATTACAGACCTCATTCTCATGACCTGATGGAATGGTTTGAGGCTCTTTATGTTCCTGGAGCAAGCAGGTGACCTTGGGCTCTACTTGCATGAGATAGGTCATATGGAGATGTTACTGGTGCCCGCTCGAGAAAATCGATGATGAACGGGAAGACAGTGATCATCATCATCGATGTTGAAAGAGGGGTTAGGCAGGGTGATACCATTTCACCAAAACTCTTCAGCACCACCCTCGTGAAACATCATGCGACAATTAGATGGGAAGGAATGGGAGTGAAGATAGGCAGTCGGCAAATACACCACCTCCGTTCACTGATAACATCATTCTAATAACACCAAACATTAGTCAAGTGGAACAAATGCTGGCTGACTTTGACTGAGAATGTGGAAGGATAGATCTACAGCTGAATCTCAACAAAACTGTGTTCATGAAAAATGAACTAATTTCAGAGGGCCCCATTCACTCTCAATGGAACAAACATCTCTGAATGCAGCAGTTATGTGTACCTAGGTCGAGAAGTCAACATGATGAACGACTTAAAACCTGAGCTGCGCAGGAGGAAGAGAGAGGCATGGAACACCTTCAAGAGCATGAGTGGCATGGAACACCTTCAAGAGCATCGAGAAATAGCTAAAATGACAAATAGCCAGGCTGGGAAGTTTTGGAGGATTTCTATCTATAAAATAAGCTGCCAAGACGAGAGAAACTCCTTTTGCCATTTTGGCTTCCCTGCCTTTCCATCCTCTCCGTTCTCTGTTGGGCCACAACATGTGGTGGCAGCCATCTTGGCCTACACTTGGCTGGGGTCTATCTGGGAACCCAGAGTCGGGAGTTTTCCCTGCTCTTGGATTGTATATCGGAACCTATGATAGTAAAACCCTTTTAAATCTTCACCAGAGTCTTGATTTTTCATCCATTCCCTGCCAGCTTTTGAGGTAGAAGGGAACTCTCTTCCTGGTATTGTTGGGGACCCTAGCAGCTCCTCGACAGTATAGCAGGGAAAGCTCTTGTGCACTGGTGACCTGAATCTGATGCCTGGCAACCCATCTGGAATCCCAAGAATTGCCAGGAGTGATCTCTGAGTGCAGAACTAGTAATTCAATGGTTCCTACATTTTAAAAAATATCATTGCCAGTTATTTTATATGATATTGTTGAATATTTATTTAAAATATATGCTAAAATCCTTCATGAATTGACTTCATTTCTAATGTAATAGAACATTTAAATCATATTTCTAATAATTTATCTAACTATATATCATCAGTATCGATATGTCAGCAGTCATTATATTATGAACCCTGTATATATTTTGCATCCTCCCGTTTATCGTTCTAGTGTCTGTCAATCACCAACATCACCCCTACCTACTGTAACTAACCATTTATATGATTGAAAGTATTTCTTGATGTACTTCAGACATTGTGAATATTTAATGCAGGACATATTATAATTAATAGTACTTCAAAAATGTGAAATTTAGGTATGCATCACTAAGCTAATGACCTATATGTTCATTCTTAAATCATAATGTGCAGAAATTATGTTTTTTTTCTATATAGATTGTGTTTCTATAAAAATATGAGTAATACTTATAACAGTCACACATATTCTGGTGTTTTTCTCTTATAGATTGACATATTAGCAAATCCCTCTCAAAGGGAATTCTTCAGGTCTTTTGTCATATATATTATTTATGACCCAAAATAATGCTATTTTACATATGATTATTTTGAAATCAATACCTTTTAAAGTGATTAACACTTGATAGTGCTTTATGTCATTGCACTAGAAAAGCTCATTTGATTTTTTTAAATTGAGGTTGTATAGTTTATAATTAAGTATTGAAGTCATTTGCTTTTACTAGCAGTTTTGCAACTTCAATGCTGTCACAATTATTTCAAGATCCCTCCAGCTTTCATCCACAGTATCTTTTCCCCTTCTATCTTCTAGCCCCCTCGATTCTCAGTTCTATAAATACTGTCTCAGGCTTAGTTTCCACTGGGAATTACCCAGTCCTTTTCTTTCTTCAAAGTCCACATACAAGCACAATCATCTGGTTTTTATCTTTTACTTTATGACTCCACTAAACACGAATTATAAATCTTGATATCAAATGTGTGTTTATAAAAGTCATTGAGGAAATACAGGCAGGACTCTTGACCTTAGAGGAATGCTCAGTGGTATGAACTGACCTCATTGGTTATAAAAAAAAAGAGTACAAATAAACAAATGGGACTATAGAAAATAAAAAACCTCTAGACACAGAAAGAAATAATACCTGAAATAAAAATAAACACTTTACTAGGAGAAAATAACTTTCATACCATATATCAAAGGACTAATTTCCAAAATATAGAACTACTCTCAATGTTCAATAACAATAGCAAGAACCAAATAAAACAAAAACAAAAAAGAGAAAAAGAGATCCTCAGAGAACACATAGAATATTACTAATGAGAGCATAAAAATATTTATTCCTACTGATTATCATGGAAATGAAGATCAAAAACTATTATTTTGATTCAATGAAAAGGACAGAAGGCAAAAGTTTCCTGATATTTTGTACAGTTCAATATTTTTTCATTTTATAAATCCCTAGACACAATGTCTCTTTAGATTTCCTGTTGAAGCACGCGCTTATTTTAATAATTGGAAACTGGAAATATTTCCCAAGTCTCAAGCTAATTATCAGAGTTACAATATTTATGAATATTTTCAATATAGGATTAGTTAGGAACAAATGTTTAAATTATCTGACATTAAAGAGTGTATTAGAAATATTTTTATGTAAGGCTTAGATACTACAATATTTTCAGATCTATGTTACAACGTAAAATTTCAGTTTATTAAATGTATCACTCTTTTGTTCTCAGTGTTAGGTTAACTCAAGTTATTTGCCTCAATTTGTTTATTAAGTACATTTTTCTGCTTAACATTCAAGTATTATTTTCTAAAGACTAGCTTGACTTTTATTAAGATTGGTCCTTTCTCATGTATTCTGGATAAATAGAATGATACCAATATATATATTATTAATGGTAAGTAAACTAAAGACATTTGTCTTCTTTTGAAAATTTAAGAATATTTACAATAAATGCTTTATAAGTTCCATATATAATAATATGTAGGTGATATTTTATTACCCTATTATCTCTCTCTCTATATATATATATATATATATATATATATATATATATGTGTGTGTGTGTGTATGTATAGGATATTTTGGACCACAGCCAGAGGTGCTCAGGTCTTATCCCTTGCTCTGCACTCAAGAATTAGTCCTGCAAGTGTTCAGTGGACAATATGTACATATAAGAACATGAGGCTTGATTTGTGTACCTGCATATTTATTTCTAATACTTAAGTGGGATAAATCAGATACTGTACAATAAATTACAGAGGGGGTAATAATTATTTTTTATATTTAAATGCAAAGAACATAAGAAATTCTGTATGTCTATGAGACAGAAAATTTGAAGAAGTTTTAACCTGGAGAATAGACAACATATTTTAACCTATTTTTAAATATAGGGATAAAACCTTATTCAAAAGGGTGAATTCAGATCACAATTTGAACAATGACAGCTTGTTGAAAATTATTGGTTGCCAAAAGTGCATCTGTTACAGAAAAAGTAAAGAAAAAGCTTGGATTAGAAATTTTCCTTATAGTTACATGGATCCTACTTTTATGCTCTACGTACTTTGTTGAAAAAGTAGAAGTCAGAACAAAAGCATATTAGTAATTGTTCATTTGAAACAAACAGGGCCAAATGAAAATAAACTCAGGAAAAACATTTAGTTTCATCCGTGGTTTTCTACCAATTCTATCAGTAATCTAGAGATAATCCATTGAAAAATTGGTATTGGAAGTGAGCATATAAAGAAAAACTAACAGGGCCGGAGCGATAGCCCAGTGGGTAGGGTGTTTGCTTTGCATGCGGCCAGCCCATGCCGGCCTGGGTTCGATCCCCGCATCCCATATGGTCCCCTGAGCACCTCCAGGAGTAATTCCTGAGTGCAGAGCCAGGAGAAACCCCTGAGCATTGCCGGGTGTGACCCAAAAAAGCAAAAAAAAAAAAAAAAAAAAAGAACAAAAAAAAAAAACTAAGGATTTGTTATAAACAAATTTGTTCATTTGAATGAGTTTTGTGAGTTAATACATTAGTCTAAATCATGTAGAAAAAAATATTAGGTACTTATCAATTTGCTTAAGAAAAACAGATATTAGAAAAATATACTTAAAGAAGTCATAATTTAGATAGACTAAATTTAATATATTTAAAACTTCATTTTAATAAAGAAAATGATTATCATATACATATATTTGAAAAGCAAACATTTTGTCTCATGTCCCTTTTATTGCTAATAGTTTCCTTTACAATATTATTTTTAAATATTAGATGTTTGTTTTATTAATTTTTTCAAATACACATTAGTAAAACTAATAGTGATTTTAGTTTTACTACAATGATTATTAGCACTTTTATAAATATATATATATATCATCTATGGTTATAATTAAATGAGTTATCCATGTTACATCTGTGTGAATTATTATAATCATTACTGTAAACCTTAAAAATATTATTTTATTGAATAATTAAGAGTGCAAATATCAAGATGTCCTACAATATTAGGATACCATACCTGCCACCATATTGCCACCAAAGTGCAGCTGCCCATCCACCACTCATCATTCACCCTTTCAGCTCACCCTCCCCACCTCAATTTTGTATCAGAGTCTAAAAGTTTATGTTTATTAGACATTGAATGCTAATTGGCTTGTTATTTTTATATCGTGTGTGACTGAGACCACGAGTGCTATTTTTCCTCCTTCTGCCTTATTTCTTAGGTCGGTATAATTCAAGTCTAAGGCAAAGTTTTTTGTTTTCTAACATCAAAATAGAACTTCATTATACATACATATATATACATATACACACACACACACACACACACACACACACACACACACATATATATATATATATAGAGAGAGAGAGAGGGAGAGAGAGAGAGACATTATCTGTTATGGAAAAATTTTAGAATAAATGTTTAGTTTGCTAGTACTACAAGTTGAATCTTAAAATTAATGCACTTAAAATGAATAATATTAACAATATTATTTGTTATATTGTTTTTGAAAAACCATGTTATGAACTTATTTCCAATGAGTCCTTATCACAATGTTTCTGAGTCTGACCAAGTAAACACAAGGAAAAAAAACAAACAAATGGTACTTCATTTAATTAAGAAGCTTCTGTACCACAAAAGAAATGGTGGTTAGAATATGACATCCCATATATAAAAAAATAATTTGCCTATGGCTAATAGGTGTGTGAAATGGCTAATAGGTATATGAAATATGGCTAATAGGTACATATGCCTAATAGATACATGAAAAATCTGCTCTTGGTCACTTAACATCAGGTAAATGTAAAAAAAATCAGTAGCTATCACTTCTTACTAATGAGATTAATACACATCAAAAGAAGCAATTATTGTTGATGTGGATGTGAGCAAAAGTAAGCGTCAGTTACTGCTGAGTGTTACTGCGAACTGACCCAGCCTTGGTGGAAAACAATGTGGACATTCCCCAGGGAAGGTGGAATTGAGCTGTCATATGACCCAGCAGTTACTCTCCTTGACATGTACCCCAAGGACCCCAAAACATTATTTTGTAAAGGCATTTGTAATGGCTCCTATGATTTTTGCAGCACTGGGCACAATAGCCCAAATCTGGAAATAATCAGTGTCCAAACATAGAAACTTTGATGCATATTATCTATTCACCACAAGTTAGTCATTCTCAACATCCAGGCTCCATAGTTCCTCAGAGCTCCATCCAAGAGAAAGCCTGATCTTCCCCTTTAAGTTTCATCAGTAAATGCTCGGGTTGAGAGCCTTCTACTGAGACTATACCACCTACACGGCAAAGCCTGGCAAGCTACCCGTGTTTTATTTAATTTTTATGCCAAAGGCTAGTAACTATTATGGGCCTCAGTTCCATAACCTGAAGAATGGTTTCGGGCTCCTCCTGTCCCTGTAGCAAGTAGATGCCCTTGGGTTGCACTTGCTTGTGACAGGACTAATGGAGATGTTAACTAGTGCCCACTTGAGCAAATCGATGAACAATGGGAAGACAGTGATACAGAGGAAAAAGAGAGAGAGGTAATGTAGTTGTCTGTACAAAAAAAAAAAGTGAAATCATGCAATTTGCCACTACATAGAGGATTGTAAACTGAGTGAATATAGACAGAAGGAATGGGGCAGATACAAAATGATCTTTTCATATGTCCGAAATAAAGAAATATATAAGGAATAGCAACGACCAAATGTAACAGACCCTGAGAACTTGTTGACAAAACTAAGTTACCACTGAAGGGTGGGGTGGTGGTTCATGGGTTGGGATCCTGGTACAATGGTAGAGGGAAATCAGACGCCCCAGAGAAGTGTGTAGTGTAGAAATAGCACATGCTTTAAACTTTATCAAATGGTATTTTAAATAAAGGTGCCTCAATTAAATTAACAACAAAAACAAAAGAGAAAAATAAACATAGAAAGCAATTAGAAGCAAATTTATTCACATTACATATTTTCTTTTCTATTTACATATAGCAACGTGTTTAATTTCTGAATAGATTATTCCTTTGTATACACATGTTACTTATACTCTTTTTTTCTTTTTTGAGTCACACCTGGCGATGCTCAGGGGTTTCTCCTGGCTCTGCACTCAGGAATCACTCCTGGGGGTGCTCGGGGGACCATATGGGATGCCGGGGATAGAACCCGGCTGGCACAGGCCGGCCGTGCAAGGCAAACGCTCTACCAGCTGGACTATTGCTTCGGTCCCTACTCATTTATTTTTATTTGCTTTCTGTTCAGCTTAAATTTTTCCTAGATAACTATATTTATTTTGTTGTGATTTTACTCTTACTCTTCTTTTTAATGGATTCATTAGTAATTTGAAGAGAAGTTACAAGACCTACACTGTGGCCATATAACTGTCACCTGAATGTAAAATCTAAAGCTTCAGAATATAACTGCAGGAATTATTAATGAAAAGTAAGTAAATGTTTACAATTTTTTGTTTAAGTACTGAACTAAGATTTGATTTTATTTTGTCAAAGATGTAAATTTGCAATGAGTAATAACTGATGGGAAATTTGAAGCTGAAAAGCTATTAGGGGGTTTAGTTGACTTTGAATAAGTCAATTGCCTTCTGGACTGGAGCAATAGCACAGTGAGTAGGGTGTTTTCCTTGCATGTGGCCAACTGGTTCAAACCCCAGCATCCCATATGGTCTCCCAAGCACCACCAAGAGCAACTCCTAAGTGCAGAGTCAGGAGTAACCCCTGAGCATTACCGGGTGCAACCAAAAAAAGCAAAAAAAAAAGGTCAACTGCCTTGCATAGCTACATCATGAAATAACTTTAGCTGTTATATTCTAGATCATAAATCTATTCAGTTTTACCTTTTAATTGTGCTCATACGCTTGGATTATTTCATTTAGCATTCATGATTATATAAATATTCCTGTAGTTTCTTATATTTGTACTTCTTGTTTCTAGAATTTGACTTCTTCATAAAAGAGAAATGAAGAACCATACAAAGCAGATAGAGTTTTTACTTCTGGGACTGACAGAGAACGCTCAATTACAGATTCTAATTTTCTTATTCCTACTGCTAAATTACACACTGAGCCTGATCGGAAACGTGACCATCATTGCACTCACTTTGCTGGATTCCCGGCTCAAGACCCCCATGTATTACTTCCTTCGCAGTTTCTCTTTCCTGGAAATTGCATTCACTAGTGCCTGCATCCCCAAATTTTTACTCACCATTATAACAGGGGAAAAAATTATTTCCTACAATGACTGTGTATCTCAGTTGTTTTTCTATATATTCTTGGGGGTGACTGAATTCTTCCTTCTGGCGGCTATGTCCTATGACCGGTATGTTGCCATCTGCAAACCTTTGCATTACACAGCTATCATGAGCAACAGAATCTGTCGAAAACTTGTAATCGGTTCCTGGGTAAGTGGATTCTTAGTCGTTTTCCCTCCATTGGTTTTGGGTCTTAATCTGGATTTCTGTTCTTCAAATATCATTGACCACTTTCTTTGTGATATTTCTCCTTTTCTGCAACTTTCATGCACAGACACACACATGTTAGAGATGATTGCTTTTGTTTTAGCAGTGATTACCCTCATTGTTACTTTGATATTAGTAATACTTTCTTACTCTTATATCATCAAAACAATTTTAAAATTCCCTTCAGCTCAGCAAAAGAAAAAAGCTTTCTCCACCTGCTCTTCTCATATGATCGTTGTGTCTATCACTTACGGTAGCTGTATATTTATCTACATCAAACCATCAGCAAGTGAAAGAGTCACTATGAACAAAGGGGTCGCTGTGCTAAATACTTCCATCGCCCCTTTGCTGAATCCATTTATTTACACTCTGAGGAACAAGCAAGTTAAAGAAGCCGCCAGAACTATACTTAGGAAGATATGTTCTGCTTCAGACAAGTGAAACTGTTTATTGCATTAATTGACCTAAACTCATCAAGATTAGCATTGAACAAAAGTAACATTTATTTTAGTAGATTTAGAATGAATCTCTAATATTTGATTATTCAGATTACTGTATTGCTCATCTGTTTTTAGAAATGTTTTGCCTCATGTATATTATAACAAAATTTCCTTTACTTTGATGTGGAAAACCTTTACATTACAAACATAATTGTAAAATTTTTCCAAGCATTTTGTAAAAACATTTTTTTTCAAAAATTTGTAAAACTCAAGCTAAATTTTCAATGTGTTATTTAAAGACATATTCTTAAAATTATTCATATTATTAATTGAATCAAATGTTTACTTGGTGCCTCAGAACATCTTATATTTTCAAATAATAGTGCATAAAACTCTTTATATTAAATTCTTATTTACAATATTATTTTTATTTATAATTTCCTTAAAATAAGCATATAGTTTTTTTAATTTAGTTTGGTATGTTGAGTAGATTATTTTCAACATCAGGGAAATATAAAATAATATTTATGCATAATAGTTCAATTCATGCACAATATTTTCATAAACTTATAAACAAGATTTATCTCTTGTATGCCTTTGAACGTGTCATTAAAAAGAATATATGATAAATTGTATGACTTTTTATGTAAATATTAGTTTAATTTCCATCAAAACCTATTTAATTTTATTTCAAAATTATGTTATACAACTGTACTTTAACTGCCATTACTCCATTATTTGTGTGGTGTTGAAGCTATCTTCACAATAATATTTTTCATGTTTTGTTGAGTGACATCTAACTTGCTTGGGATCTTTGCTGTTTACACTACTTAGTTTAAACTATGTACATGTCTTTAAGCCAGGGTTCGTGCTAATGAGATCTTTATTTTGTGTAAACACTGATGGAGGGTGTGACACTTACAGAGTAATTTTGACTCTGAATTAATAACTTTTTAAATGTTATTATAATATCTACTATGATTTCAATGTTATCTAGATTAGGCACAGTTCCTCTTAATACCCCCTGGTCCCAGCATGGGACAGTCAGAATTTACCAGGAGACCACCACCCTGGCTATGGTGAGACTACCTTTAAAGTCAAAGGAGGAATCACGCTAGTTTACCCTCAAGCAGGGGAGCATGACCCTTTCAGTAAACAAAGGACAAGACACTTAGAATCACCCTGGTGCAGAGTTGAAATAAGAAGGATCTTGTGGGTACCATCTAGATTGCATGAAGTCCATGGCCTGAAATTATAATGTGTTTACCCCATGTGTATACATCCATTAAGATGTATTTCTTTATACCAGTGCTCTCTCTCTCTCTCTCTCTCTCTCTCTCTCTCTCTCTCTCTCTCTTTCTCTCTCCAGCGTTTTGACATAAGAAATAATTTTGGAGGAAGGGACAAGGTTCCAGCATAATTATTTGTCTAGGGCTGAAACAAATGTGACATTACCCTATTTCTACAACTAAAAGCTAATCATTGATCTTTGTTGAAGCTATCCTCCCTGAAGAAAGGATTATGGCTTTTGGGTATATAAATGGGATTGACTTGCATATATATGCTACATAGTTCTATATGCTGTATACAATATGTTCTAAAGCAATATGTTCTACAGATAAATATATACTAACATGTAACAGTATAACCTATATAACAATTTCTTACAGCAGGATTTGGACATTCTTTCCTAGTCTATACACTTTCCTTGAATTTTATCAGAAACTGGTACATATGAAGTTAAACTGTCGGATTCCAGAATAAATGAAAGAGTATTGCTGGTGTCAGAGTCTTTTATTGCAGTACACTTGCCCTTAATATCTAACCTCCATGCTGCAAAAGAGGCCACTGAATCTAAGTAAATGCCACCTATAGAGACGTATGTAAAAACAAATAAAACACAGAATGCATGTCTCAAGTTGACAACCAGACCAAACTATTAGACCTGTGAGTGAAACGTATTTTAAGTTTTAATTGCAGGTTTGCTTCATGTTCTATAAAATTTTAAGGATCTTCTAAGAAAACTCTAGTAATATTATATTAATCCAACTAAGTCTCCACAACAAATTTATTTTAAAATACAGCATAAGGTAAAATGCACTTAGGATTCTTGAAAAATAACAATGCTATTCTTAGGGATATAATGGAAGTTATTTTATAGAGGTTCACACTCCTTTCTATTTGTATAACTTGGACATCAAAATAAATGTTTATAAATTTTAGCTCACAATAAAATAAGAATCCTGTGATAGCACAGCTTTATTTACATATATGTATATATAACATATACATATATACTATAATATAGTATAATATAATATAATATAATATAATATAATATAATATAATATGATATGATATGATATGATATGATATGATATGATATGATATGATATGATATGATATGATATAATATAATATAATATAATATAATATAATATAATATAATATAATATAATATAATATAATATAATATAATATAATATAAATAATATAATATAAATAATATAATATAAATAATATAATATAATATAATATAATATAATATAATATAATATAATATAATATAATATAATATAATATAATATAATATAATATAATATAATATAATATAATATAATATAATATAATATAATATAATATAATATAATATAATATAATATAATATAATATAATATATACATATATGTAAATATTATACCACTGTGAGATACACAATTACAAAACTCTTCATGATTGGGTGTCAGTGTTTCAGTCATACAGTGTTCCAGCACCCATCCCTCCACCAGTGCCCATTTCCCACCAGCAATGTCCCCTGATTCCCTCAACTTTCCCTCAGCCTGCCTCTATGGCAGGCACTTTACCTCTTCTCTCTCTCTCTCTCTCTATCTATCTATCTATCTATCTATCTATCTATCTATCTATCTATCTATCTATCTATCTATCTATCTATCTCTCTCTCTCTTTTCCTTCTCTTACACATTGTGACTTGCAATACATACATTTAGGGGTTATCATGTATATCCTTTTGCCTATGTTCATTGCTCAGTTCTAAGTTGGTGTTACCATTTCCAACAATTATTAACACACTAGTCCCTTCTCTGTCTTACCTAACCTCTTACTCCCACACACTTGTGGTAGATTACAACCACTGACAAGTCATTCTGGTCAATGTTTTGCCTGGCCTTGGATATTAATATCATACAATATATTTAATTTCACTCAGCATGATGCTCTCCATGCCCACTTATTTATAGAAAAAATTCTTAAGTTAGTTTTTCCAAACAGCTGCACAATATTCCATTGTGTAGATTTAACATAGATTTTTTTTTTAGCTATTTGTCTGTTCTAGGGCACTCAGGTTGTTTCCCTATTCTGGCTATTGTGAATAGGACAGCAATGCTTTAAAGAGAAGAATAACATAAAGTATAAAAACAATCTTCATAATTATATGTGCTTGTTAAAAATGTTTAATTAATTACTAATGAATAAGTCATAAATTATAAAGATTTTAGATGAAAGCTTAATATCACTGTCTTCCCGTTCATCATTGATTTGCTCAAGCGGGCACCAGTAACATCTCCATATGTCCTGTCTCATGGTAGTAGAGCCCAAGGGCATCTGATTGATCCAGGAACATAAAGAGCCTCAAACCATTCCATCAGGTCATGGGAATGAGGTCTATAATAGTTACTGGTATTTGGCATATCAAATACGACATGGGTAGCTTGCCAGGCTCTGCCATGTGGGTGGCATACTCTTGTAGTCACCTCTGATCTCCAGCATTTATTGATGAAACTCATGACCACAAGTGACCGTGCGAGCCAGGCTGTGATAGGCACTTCTGCTGGGTGAAGTTCTGACGAGAGGGAAGTCCAGATGTGGAAAATGGCGGCCCCCATGGAGTGGTGGGGTTCGTCTGGCTTCTTGTGAGTCTCTGCTGGGGTGGCAGGCCAGGGCTATAAACTGCCATCCCTCCCAGGTGCGTCATTAGTGGCTGGGCACAGGGAGAGCTGGTAGCAGCTCTGACCCATGTCTGTGAGTCTCTTATTTACTACTAAGAGACAAAATTTTAAGTTTATTTAACAAATTTTAAAATTATTAGTCTACTCTTTTTTAATTAACAGGCAGATATACTAGAAAAGAGATTGCCCATCCCAGACGAGCTGGATAGTATTCCTCAAAACATTCCTGCCCAGGGTGGTCCTCCCTTTCCCTCCCATCTAAAAGGGTGGATTAGAACCTAAGAGGACCATTCTCCTGAAATGGCTGTTTATTTTATTATAATTAAGTAGCTGATAAGCCTGGTTCTTTATTATGGACACAACTTCTGGTGATTTACTTCACAAGAATTCTGCACTGCTGGGTTAAGGTTACATCAAGCCTAAGCTAGCAAGCAAAACTGAGCATAGACAACCATAAATCACTTAAGAATATTCAGACGCTAGTTGAACTTGTGACTGATTTCATTCCATTCAAGAATTAGAGCAAAGAAAGGAAAAGCTAAAAATGGACGGGTACTAATTGTAACTCGATGAGGAACAGGATATTTATATAATCTAAAGATAGTCTAAAAAACTACTTATTATTACATGGACAAATCATGATAACTTTGCACCAACTTTGCATCTGCAAGAATCACCTCCACTAAGTGATCAGTTAGCACCAATCTTGGAAAAACAACATAACAAATTTGTTGTTAGAATCTGCTATAAAGAATCTATGTTATTTGTGAATATGTAAAGTAATAAATTTTGTGGGGGATTTATAAAACTTTAATATACTCAATATTAGAATACATATCTGTATCCTGATTTTGATCATTAGATATTTGATATTTCACATTATTCTCTAATCAAGAAATATATGGTAATGGTAGTCACATAATAAGGAATAAGTAAAAATACCCAACATACCATCAAATCAGAGTAAACAAAGCATATATTGTAAATATTTAGCCAAATAAAATATGCAGATATCCTCATATACTATTTGTACTTGCTTACTTTTTTTAAAGCTATGGGTAAATATGGGATGGCGGGTTCTAGCCCTGGCCCATGTCTGTCATTTTCCACATCCATTTTCCACATCCGGACTTCCCTCTAGTCAGAACTCCACCCAGCGACAGCCTATCACAGCCAGTCTCATCAAGTTCCACCCTGCAGCAGTTTTTTTTTCAATGGGTAAAATATGGGATGGTGGGTACGAGCCCTGGCCCGCCACCCCAGCAGAGCCATACAACAAGCCAGATGACCCCCCACCCACTCCATCGGGCCGCCATTTTCCACATCCGAATTCCCTCTCCTTAGAATTCCACCCAGCGACAGCCTATCACAGCCCTACTCATCGAGTTCCACCCTGCAGCAGTTTTTTTTTTTCAATCGGGCCCAGGTATGCTGAACCAGAGACTTACAGACATGGGGCAGAGCTGCTACTTGCTCTCCCTGTGCCCAGCCGCTAATGAGGCGCCCCGGGAGGGATGGCAGGTTCTAGCCTTGGCCCAGTACCCCAGAAGAGCCACAGAACAAGCCAGATGACCCCCTCCATCGGGCCACCATTTCCCACATCCGGACTTCCCTCTTGTCAGAACTCCACCCAGTGACAGCCTATCTCAGCCCATCTTGCGTGGCCGCTTGGCCGCGGTTCATCTATAAATGCTATATTTAGAGGTGACTACAAGGGTATGCCACCTGCATGGCAAGCTTGGCAAGCTGCACTGTTTTATTTGAAATGCCAAATACCAGTAACAATTATATTAGTTCATTCCCATGACCTAATATAATGGTTTGAGGCTCTTCATGTTCCTGGAGAGAATAGATGCCCTTGGGCTCTACTAGCATGAGACAGGACATATGGAGATATTATTGGTGCCCGCTCTAGCAAATAGATGATCAACATGAGGATAGTGATAGTGATAGTGATGGGTAAATATATATATGCATATGTATATATACACATATTGAGTACACATGGTAAAGGGTGGTAAAATAAATCATAAAGGTCATAAACTGTGATTCAGTTTGAGGGTCTCACAGTTAATCACTGGCTGCCCCCTCATAAAAATGAACAATAAACAACCTCCTATTGTTATATTCCAAAATACTCATTATATTATATATAATATAGCACAGATTATAAAATATACCTCTTTTAATGAACTAACAGAAAGTGACCCCAGTTACATTTTCAGCTATATTGACAATCTTTCAGGTATTGCCTACTTTGAAAAAAAAAATAAAACTAGATAAAAAGACGTGTGAAGTTCTTTGCACACTTTTCAAGGCATTTACATATTTTGACATTTTAAAAATGATTTGAAATTTTAAAAATGATTTGAAAACCAGCATTGTCTATGTTCATAAAGAGCAAGTTATTGAATGGAAATCAGAGATATCAAGTTATTTATTTTCCACTCTCCTCTAATAAGGAAATTATGTCAGTCAGAATTGACTCTAGCAGAGAAAAAAATGACAGAATACTCAGAGCATTACATGAAAAGAGGTTAAATAACAAGACAAATATAAATATGCCTATGTGTATTAGAATATGAATGATAAAAATAGTTCTAGAAAGAATTTGTAAAACTGTATACATAAATTGTGGTCTTTAATTCAGGAGTTTTATAATTCCATACAAACTTTGGAAATAGTCATTCTAAGACCTTGATGAATACCACTGGAATTTTGATAGATTGCAATGTACTTAATACTTCGAGGAGTATAATCATATTGATAATGTTAGTTCTTCAAAACCATGAACAAGGACTATTTTCCACTTTCTTGTGTGCTCTTTACTACACAGCACTACACCACCAATTATCAACTACACCACCTCCACAACTACATCACCTCCAGCAACTACACCACCTCCGCTCGCTGATGACTTTGTTGTAATAACACCAAACGTTAGCCAAGCGGCACAAATGCTGGCTGACTTCGACCAAGAATGTGGAAAGATAGGTCTACAGCTGAATCTCAACAAAACAATGTTCATGAAAAATGAACTAATTCCAGAGGTCCCATTCACTCTCAATAGAACAAATGTAGCATTTATGTGTACCTAGGTTGAGAACTCAACATGATGAACGACTTAAAACCTGAGCTGCGCAGGAGGAAGAGAGCAGCATGGAACACCTTTAGAAGCATCGAAGAAATAGCTAAAAGGACAATGAATCTCCAACTCTGGGCACATCTTTCCAACTCCCCCCATTCTCCCTGCATTAACATATGCCTCAGAGACCTGGGCCCCACTAAAGCAGGATGAGAATGCTCTTTGGGTCTCCAAAAGAGGAATCGAAAGAGCTATGCTTGGAATATCACGCCTCACTCAACAGAAAGAGGAATCTGGAGTTCTGACCTCTGTCACTGTTCCAGAGTCAGGGATGCTGTCTAGTTTGCCAAGGCATCGAAAATCAGACGGGCTGGACATGTAATGTGATTGGGAGACCACCGATGGACTAGAGCCATTACTGAGTGGATCCCAGTGGATGTCAAAAGATCACGTGGCTGTCCACCTACAAGATGGTCTGACTTCTTTGTTAAGACCCTGAAGAATGGGGCCGGAGCTATAGCACAGCAGGTAGGGCATTTGCTTTGCAAGCGGCTGACCTGGGTTCGATTCCCAGCATCCCATATGGTCCCTCGAGCACCGCCAGGAGTAATTCCTGAGCGAAGAGACAGGAGTAACCCCTGTGCATTGCTGGGTGTAACCCAAAAAGAAAAAAAAAAAGGAACCTGAAGGAACGGTTTGAGGCTCTCCATATTCCTAAAGTAAGCTGATGCCATTGACTACATCGGCACGTGATAGGGTCAAATGGAAACATTACTGGCGCCTGCTCAAGCAAATTGACGGATAACAGTATGTCAAGTGATCAAGTGTTATGCCCTTCCGTTTCTTTTAATAATGATATAGTTTCTAGCATATGACTTTCATATCCATTCTTAAATTGAATCCTAGATAAGTGATTTTTTTTTTTTTTTTGCTTTTTGTGTCACACCCAGCGATGCTCAGGGGCTACTCCTGGCTCTGCACTTAGGAATTACTCCTGGCGGTGCTCGGGAGACCATACGGGATGCCGGGGATCGAACTCAGGCCGGCACAGGCCGGCTGCATGCAAGGCAAATGCCCTACCCACTGGGCTATCTCTCCGGCCCCGATAAGTGATTTTTTGACACTATTTAAATGTGTGTGTGTTTTGTTTTATTTATATATATATATAAATATATATATAAATAAAAATATATATTTGTTTATTTATTTATTTATGTTTTGCTTTCTTTGGGTCACACCCGGCAATGCTCAGAGGTTTCTCCTGGCTCTTGCACTCAGGAATCACTCCTGGCGGTGCTCGGGGACCATATGGGATGCCGGGATGGAACCCAGCCAGCATGGTTCAGCCGCGTGCAAGGCAACGCCCTACCCGCTGAGCTATTGCTCCGGCCCGTGTTTTAAAATTTCTTTTTCTTCTTTTTTTTTTTTGTGTTGATTTGGTTTGGCTTCAGGACCATAGTCAGTAATACTCTTGGCTATGGCTATGGATCTTGGTTCATGTACTGAATTAGGATCAACCCTTTTACTAGTTTTGTATCTGTGTATCTCTGACACATTTTAGCTTGCTTTACAGAGATACATGATAAACTTGTTTATGGTTTATCATGTAAATCTCTTATGTATATTCAATGCTGAGTTCTAGTCTGGCATTATCATTTCCCACAATTAGTAGAACACTGGTATATATTTATATCCAATTAGTGAATGAAGTCATTCTATATCGGTCCTTCTCCTTATGACCAATTTCACTCAACATGATAGTCTCCAGGTCCATCCATTTGCAGGTAAATTTCATGACTTCGTTTTTCCTGATAGCTGTGTAGTATTTCTTTGTGTAGATGTACCAAAGTTACTTTATCCAGTCTTCTGTTCTCTGGCACTTAAGTTGTTTCCATATTCTGCTATCGTGAATAGAGCTGTGATGAATATTGAAGTGCAGATAGGATTTCTGCTGTGTGTTTTTGGGTCTCCAGGATATATTCCCAGGAATGGTATTGCTGGGTCAAATGGGAGCTCAATATATAGTTTTTGGAAGAATGTCCATATTGGTTTCAAAAAGGGCTGGATCAGTCAGCACTCCCACCAACAGTGGATGAAAGTCCCATCTCCCCGCCCCGCATCCACACCAGCACTGGTTGTTCTTAATCTTTTGAATATGTGCCAGTCTCTGTAGTGTGAGATGATCCCTCATTGCTGCTGTTTTGATTTGCATCTCCCTGATGATTAATCATGAAGAGCACTTTTCATTTGCCTTTTCGTCATTCAAATTCTTTCTTTTTGGAAGTTTCTGTTCATTTCTTCTCCCCATTTTTTGATGGGGTTGGCTGTTATCTTCTTGTAAAGTTCTACCAGTGACTGATATATCATGAATATCATTTGGGCTTGAGTGATTATTCGTTCCCAGTGTGTGGGCTGTCTCTTGATCACCATTTCTTTTGAGGTGCAGAAGCTTCTCAGTTTTATATAATCCCATTTGTTTATCTTTGCTTCCATTTGCTTTGTCAGTGGTGTGTCTTCTTTGAAGACACCTTTAGCTTCTATGTCATAGAGTGTTTTACCTATGTTTTCTTCAATAATACAGAGACTCAGAGAGAGACAGAGAGAGAGACAGAGAAAAGAAAAGTGGTCTGTTATAGAGGCAGGCTAGAGGTGGGTAGGAGGGACTGTGGGGACATTGGTGGTGGGATGGGTAAAGGAGGGGACTGGTGGAGGGACGGGTGCTAAAACACCGTATGATTGAGGCCCAATTATGAACGTTTTTGTACTTGTACATCTCATGGTGTTATAATAAAAAAACACAAATGTAAATGCATCAAAATAAAACTACCTTGCTTTACTAAAAATAAATAAATAAATAAATAAATGAAATTTAAAATAAACAAAATCTTTCTGCACTTTCGAAGACAATGACTAAATTTTTTAAAAGCTATTTAAAAAGCTACTGAATGTGAAGATATATTTGCTTCTGCAAAATATACATGGCTAAACACCACAAGAAGTGCAATAAGAAGTGCAATAAGTTAAGAGCATGGTCATGGAACAGCTCTGGAAAGACCCATAAAGAAACGCCTAAGTAAGGACCCTGTTCATGTTAGGAAAAACTAACTTGGTCTGAGAACTGTAGTCAGGGAAATATTGGGAGATTTCCCCAGGGAAAAAACACCCTTTGCCATGATTCCAAGACACCATGTTAAGCATATCCAGGGTATAGATAAACGTCTATATTTCTTATAGTGTTTATACAAAAATGTCTAGAAATATTACTGAGAAATAAATTTTATATCATTATTTAAGGGTTACTCGTAAAGAAAATCAGAAAATAGTCCCTAGATGGAATCCTGCCCTTGGGTGGATCTCCTAGAAGGAATCTAAAGTGCTGAGTCCCTAGATGTAATTCCACCCTAAAATCCTAGGTGAATCCTCTAGAAGATTCTGAAGTTTCCTTCTGAAGGAAGGGGCTTTAAATCTGTTCATTGTTAAACACCTATCTGTAGCACCCTACTTACCCCCTAACCTTCATGATGTCTCCACAAGTAGCCAACTTCAGTTGAATTAAACTGCCATTGATTACCAACAAGCCTGTGGTTCCATTCCTTTGTTCATGAGTCGAGAGGATGGTCATCATCCACCAAATGCACCAGGGAAGCCCACCTAACTCCACCTTTGTGGGGACTCCATAGAACCCCAATAATTCTCCTCAAATCTCAGTTCAGACCTCTCACTGCATGATGTGGGGGCATAGATAGCCACTTAACAGATTGATTGGATTATTATATAAAGCCTAAAATAATACCATGTTAAAATAACTGTGCTCTATTTATTAATACCCACACTTAACAACTTATTTTGGAATGTTTGGGAGGGTAAAATAATTTCTTGTAAAACATCTGATAAATTAGGTACATCAGGTTCAAACTCACAGATTCAATATGCTTTATTTTCTTAAGGGAGATAGGAATATAGTACAAAAATCAAGGTGAATGCCATGTATGCACTGACTCTGGTTGTATGCTGAGTAACATGTGATTTCCAAACACTGCCAGGTTTAGTTCTAAAGACCTCAAAGTTCAACTGAGTAAGTCCTTGAATGCTTTAGGCACTTCTAGGGTGGTAAGGTGGTCCCAGTATAGCAGGATCTGAGCTTAAACATCCTCAGACCAAACATTAAATCAAATGGCTTGTATGATTCAGAAGTCAGTTCTTTGTTAGTGCTTCATATGTGTGTATATATATATTTGCACTGTGTCTATATGTATATATATATGAAGCACTCATGAAGATATATACATCTTCAATTTGTCCTTTGTCTATCTTTTGTCTATCTTAGTCATTTTGTCTTTCTGTAGTAGAAAGTAGTTTTCTGTAGTTTTCAGAGTACAGAAACTTTTTTAGTTTCAAGTCCAATTTGTTTCTTTCTACTTTTGTCTGCCTATGAATTGAACCATCAAAGTCTTGTCTGGTGGCTGTTTTATCAAGGGAACTTTCTATGTTTTTCCTGTGTAGTTTATGAATTTGCAAAAAGATAGAGATCTTTAATCTAATCTGAATTAATTTTTGCTTTATAGTATGAGATAGGATGAGTTGCATATTTTTATGTGACTATTCAGTTTTCTCTGTATCATTAGTTTTTTGAAGTGTAGCTGATTCTATTTGGAAGTGTTCAGGAAGGGAGTGGGAGGAGTGAAAGAGAATCATGAGTTCAACAGAGAAAACAGGTTTCTGCGGGGGTGGGGGAGAGCTCTTTACACTCTCCAGAGTTAAAGAATGAAGATTTGAAAGTAGACATCTCAAGAAAAAGGTACAGGGGCACTGTTCTAGCACCACATGCACTCAGCAGCACACAAGGGTGTGGCAGCACATAGGCAGCACAATATGCAACTCATTTGTTCAAGTTGGCTTCTACAGAATTTCTCCCAAACTTCCCCACATGGGGCTTTTTCTGTTACCTAGGTAAGATTAAGAATCCCAGGGGAAGAGTTAGGAGTAGTTGAGGGTCTTCTTTGATATTCCTTTCCTGGCTTTTGTTCCTGCTGAAGCTTCTGCCAGAAGGAGGTTCAGCCTTCTCTGAGTAGTGCTTGAGCTAGATAAAGGTCTTAATCAAGTCTAAGTTCTTCTCATAAGTGGTATTTTAGCAGTATTAAGGTTGGTTGATTTTGTTACTACCCAAGGAGAATAGAAGGGAGGAACAGTGCATGCGTGGAAGCTTGCCACAAGTGGGCAGTCAGGACAGAGAAGGGACCACTATGACAATGATTACTGAAAATGATCACTTCACTTGATCACTTGACATCCTGTTATTCATCTATTTGTTCGAACGGAACCAGTAACATCTTCATTTGACCCTATCACGTGCCAGTGTAGCCCAACGGCACCTGGTTGCTTCAGGAATACGAAGAGCCTCAAAATGAACACTCAAAAAAAAATAAACACTGAAAATAGGTAGATAATCTTTAAATACCTCTATTGCAAATTATAATGCTCAGGAGGAAAGAAAAGAAAAAGAAGAAAAGAAAAGAAAAAAAGAAAGAGAAAGAAAAAGAAGAAAAGTGCCTGTGTATTTGTAGCCTGGGGAAGTGGTGGGAGGAGGTGGGAGAGAAACTGGGGACATTAGTGATAAAAAATGTGTACTAAACTGATGAGTTTTAGAACATGTATGACTGAAACCCAATCAAGAACAATGTAGCTCTGTATCTTTTGGTCATTCAAAACAAAAAATAAAGCATTGGGAGTTCAAATAACCCCTTCACCTAAAAAATAAACAAATACATCTTAAACTTTACAGGCATAAAAATAAAATGACACAGACATAAAGGGAGATCTAGGCCTTCCCTTTTATCACATTTCCTCATCCAGTTGAAATATTTTCTTAAGCATAAACTAATAAATGTTAACTTTTATATAATCTTGCTGTTTCAAATCTTGTGACATCCTTCTATCTCTAAGGACACAGTCCCTACTGAAGTTCGTTACTTGTAGCTTTACCAAACTCATTACTCAGAAAATTAAATAATAACTTGATTGCAGGTCACCAAGGACCATTTGTTTATTTCACTAGGAATATATCCCGCAAATTATAAGGGAGTCCACATTCTACAGTATGGAAGCATTTTTCTCTGTGCTGATGACTTTTAATGTCATCTTTTCCACCACTGGAAAAACTTCCTACCATTTGCTAATTCTTATGCCAATTTATTCATTTTTAATGAGAAAGTAAGTAGATATTTGGAGATTTTGTAATAGTTCCAATAACATCATAAACACGACTGTCAAATTTGTGGATAGAAAGCAATAAGAGTTCTAACATTCCCATATGTGCTGCTGAATATGAAGACATAAACCTCTCTCAATAATCCCACTTTTAACATAGAAATTTTTAAGTTGTTATGCTTAAACAAAGAACTGGTAAAACTTTGTTTTACCAGTAGAAAAGTACAGTAAAGATGATTTCAAATCACTTTGTAGAATCAGTAAAGTATTTTATTCTGAGAAAGAAAAATGGCTTGTGGTGTTACTGTATATATTTTTAATATGATATGTGTTAAAATATTTTATTTAAAATAATAAAATATTTCTAAAATTAACTTCCTTGATGAATAAATTGAGAAGCTTTATGCATAGGAGGCACAATAAATATATATTTAACTGAATATAATAAACATTCACTGTAATATAGATATTAAACCTTGAATATAAATGTAATCTACATAGAAATTATATGCTACCCTCAAAAAATAAGAGCCTGAGACTGGAGCCAGGCTCGCGCCGAGCCCAGCTGGCGATGGGATCCCGAGGAGGGCAGATGGGTTTTGGGTGTTGGCCCATTGCCTCTGGGGGTCCCGGAAGCAGCCAGATGAAACTTCGCCCATCACACTAGCCACCATCTTCGCTGTCCGGACGCTGAGAAACTGACCCACGAACAGATCAACTGAGCAAGACCAGTTCGAGCCCAGGTAGGCGGCTCCCAGAAGCGGGAATCACTGGGAATTCGCCAGATGGAGTCAGGGTTAAGCCACTCCCCCCTCCTCCATTTTGCCGAGCCTGGTGGACCCGCCCAGGAACTGCCCGGGAACCAGTATGCAGAGCCGCAAGCGGCTGGGGAGACTGGAGCCCGGCTCGCACCGAGCCCAGCTGACGATGGGATCCCGAGGAGGGGCAGATGGGTTTTGGGTGTTGGCCCATCGCCTCTGGGGGGTCCCGAAGCAGCCAGATGAAACTCGCCCATCACACTAGCCACCATCTTCGCTGTCCGGACGCTGAGAAACTGACCCACGACCAGATCAACAGAGCAAGACCAGTTCGAGCCCAGGTAGGCGGCTCCCAGAAGCGGGAATCACTGGGAATTCGCCAGATGGAGTCAGGGTTAAGCCACTCCCCCTCCATTTTGTTGAGTCTGGTGGGACCCGCCCAGGAGCCGCCCGGGAACCAGTATGCAGAGCTGCGCAGCGGCTGGGGAGACTGGAGCCCGGCTCACGCTGAGCCCAGCTGACGATGGGATCCCGAGGAGGGCAGATGGGTTTTGGGTGTTGGCCCATCGCCTCTGGGGGTCCCGGAAGCAGCCGGATGAAACTCGCCCATCACACTAGCCACCATCTTCGCTGTCCAGACGCTGAGAAAATGCCTCACGACCAGATCAACAGAGCAAGACCAGTTCGAGCCCAGATCGTGCGGCTGCAAGCGGCCCCGCGGTCCACTAAAATAGTGAAACAGTAATGTCTTTTAATGCACTGTATTCCACGAAGAGCAGGAAAGTTTATCGGGAAGGAGATATAAAGACGAAAGAAATGACATACAGAATCTGCCAAGTAGTTGAGGTGCGGGAGGGGGAGGGAGGTGGGGACATTGGTGATGGTAGATGGGTTTGGGTGGAGGGATGGGTGTTGGAACACTGTAGATCCAAAACTCTACATGAGCATCTTTCAATTGTATGTCTAAAATGGTGTAATAATATTTGGGGGAAAATAATAAAATTAAATTAAAAAAAAAAAAAAAGAGCCTAATGACTGAAGTAACAGTATCTTATTTAAAAATCCTATGTTAATTTTAAATAATTTTTTGGAAAGACGAAAAATGGAAATCAATGCAATTTGATTAAACCTCATGATTAAATGTTTATGTATCAATTTATGTTATAAAATAAAATATATTGGACCTTCCTTTTGCCATTTTCCCAATCACCCCTTAAGCCTGCCCTCAGTAGGTCCTTGCATGTTATCAATAATTTGTTAACAGAAGGATCAAAAAATGTTTCCTTAGAACATTTGTGAAGATCATTGTATATCACTTTGAACCCATTATTTCTTTGCACAAGAAATTACTAAAAAAAAAAGAAATTACTAAAATGTTGTTACAATTTCAGCATTCTGTGTTTTTTTTTTTGTTAATAGAGATTGTCTAATGGTGGTGGGATTAGTGTTGTAATATGGAATGCCTGTGACAAATAAAAATGAAATATTTTGTAAATCACAGTGTTTATATAAAGTGCAAGGGAAAAATAAATACATTTATAGGAATAATATATGGGATTAAACCATTTTTGAAAAATTGACTTAAAGAACTAAGTATGTTATCTGAGAAATTATTGAAAATGATAGAAATGAGCTTCTCTATATAATGTATAGGCAACATGTCCAGAGAATATAATACAGTAAATACAGTATGAAAGATAAATCTACTCAAAAATCAAAGTAGGAAAAAACGAAATGATATTTCCATTGATTTGCAAGACAAAACCTTTAAATTTGAAATGTTAGTTGTATGTTAAAAACATGAAACCTTACAAGTGAGGTTTAAAAATTATTAAATTAAAAATTTTAATCTTTTTTAAAAATGATTTAAAAAATTAAAAGAAAATTAAATCTAAAAATCATTAAATTAAAGATAAGGAAGAGAAGACAGACATAATTTTAAGCAGTAAAGGCAATGGACATAGACATTAAGGATAATACACATCTTAAGGAAAACTAGTGGGGTGAAGTTTAGGAAGAAGTGTTAAGTTTTAGAGTTAAGCATACAAACCCCAAAGAAACAAAAAACCATAAAACCTCTCTTAGACCGAAGACCACAAACAAGAGTCTACATGCTGAGCTCAAATTTTATGTTCTGCATTAGTACTCTTTGATTTTTTAATTTTGTTAATTTAATTCAAAACAGTGATTTATAAAGTTATTAATAGTTGAAATTTCTGTTGCTTTGTTTTGGTTTGTATTGGGACGACACTTGACAAATTTTCAGGAGTATCTCTTCCTTCAGGAATTAATCCTGCTGGTGGTGAAGGGAACTTATGTTATGTTGGGGGTCAAACCCAGTCAGTCATGTACAAAGCAAGTACCTTAACTGCTATCACTTCAGCCCTCAGTTACTTTTAGGACCCAAACATGGAACAAAAACTTTAAATCAATGGTGGCATTTTCTGATTTATTTCTAAATAAGGAAAAATACTTGAGAGTTGAGTGATATTACTATAACCCCAAAACTGTACCCTCACAGTGAGCCACTTAACCACATAGAAAATTTTAAGCAGAAGATAGACATAAATGTGTGTATGTCCATGTGGGTCTGTGTGTTTGAGTGCATATAAGTGGAGAGTGTGACAATTGATGGAGAGAAAACTAGAAAACTAAATTGTACTAAGTTTTAGAACAATTCACAATCTATAATCTATACAAAAATTTCTATGAATGTTTCGTACAGATTGGAGAGAAATCGCAAGTCAGGAATGAGAAATGGTACTGTAACCACGTTCATTCTTCTGGGACTGACAGATGACCCTCACCTACAAGTTTCAATTTTTATCTTTCTGTTTCTCACCTACATGCTGAGTATAACTGGAAACCTGACTATCATCATACTCACTTTCGTGGATCCTCACCTTAAAACACCAATGTATTTTTTTCTGAAAAATTTCTCTTTTTTGGAGATCTCCTTCACATCAGCCTGTATCCCTAGATACTTGTATAGCATAGCAACAGGTGACAGGGTCAATACCTATGATGCTTGTGTCATCCAAGTGTTTTTTACTGACCTTTGCGCAGTAACAGAATTTTATCTCTTAGCTGCCATGTCCTACGACCGCTATGTGGCCATCTGCAAGCCCCTGCACTATGTGACCATCATGAACAGCAGAGTCTGCTGGCTTCTCATCATCTGTTGCTGGATGGCTGGTTTATGTATACTCATCCCACCACTTAGCCTGGGGTTAGATCTAGAATTTTGTGATTCTAACAAGATTGATCATTTTGGCTGTGATGCATTTCCCCTAGTAAAAATCGCATGCTCAGACACATGGCTCATGGAACAGACAGTTATAATCTGTGCTGTAATTACTCTGAATGTGACTCTAACTTGTGTAGTTTTGTCTTATGCTTACATCATCAAGACTATATTCAGGTTTCCATCTGTTCAGCAAAGGAAAAAAGCCTTTTCCACCTGCTCCTCTCACATGATTGTGGTTTCCATCACCTATGGCACCTGCATTTTCATCTATATGAATCCTACAGCAAAGGAAGAAGTGACCATTAATAAGGTGGTTTCCTTGCTCATTTCTTCAGTTTCACCGACATTGAACCCTTTTATTTATACCTTGAGAAACAATCAAGTAAAGGAAGCCTTCAAACACTCAATCAAAAAAATTGCATTACTCTCAGCTAAGTAAATAAATATCTTTAGCCTTTGTGAAATGAAAGGGTATATGGCCAGTGTCGTTATATTTTTAAATGTTACAATCTAGTCTATGGGTACTGGTTTTGCTCACATGCCCTTCAGTATATTTAGTGTGGCATCCCACACAGTAGAGCCTGGCAAGCTAACTATGTCGTATTTAATATGCCAAATACCAGTAACAATTATAGACCTCATTCCTATGACCTGATGGAATGGTTTGAGGCTCTTTATGTTCCTGGAGCAAGTAGGTTCCCTTGGGCTCTACTTGTATGAGACAGGTCATATGGAGATGTTACTGGTGCCCACTCGAGCAAATCGATGATGAACGGGAAGAGAGTGACAGTGATACATCTTGTCTTAGTTTAAGTCTCATTTCTTTTGTAGTGCAGAAAATTTTTATATAGTCCTATTTGTTTATTTCTGTTTTTTCTTTCTTTGCTAATTGGGGTGGTATCAATGAAGTCTAGCACTTAGAGTTCTACCTATGATGGAGTATTCTATCTATATTGCATATATATGTATATATATGTATATGTGTGTCTGTGTGTATACACATATATGTGCATGTACAAACACGCATATTGGGGTCCATACCTAGTGGTGCTCAGGGCTCACTTCTGCTCCTGTGCTCAGGGATTACTCTTGGCGTAGCTCCTTGGATGAATTGTGATACCAGAAATTGACCCCAGGTTGCTCTTGTGCAATGCAAATGCACTGTCCACTGTACTATCTCTCCAAACACTCCATGATACGTATATGGTATCTACAGGATATTAAACATTTATATCCAGGACATGAATTCATTTTGAATTACCCTTTGTATATGGCACACAGGTGTCAATATGCTATTTTTGCATGCGTTTATCTAGTTTTCTCAGTACCAAATGGCTTCCTTGCTCCATGGCATATACAAAGAACCTTCGTTAAAATGAACTATCCATACTTTAAGGGGTTTTTTTTAGTTTCTCAATTCTATTCTATTAATCTGAGAGGCTTTGTCTCAGCCCATGTGGTATTGATTACTATAGTGCTGTAGTATAGCTTAACATCAGGAAATGAATTTCTCCCATCTTCTTTATTTTCAGAATGGCTTAGGATGTCCTGGGAATTTCATAGTTGCACACTTAAATATTTGTTCTAAAGTATACATGGGAATTTTGATAGGGATTGCATTCTCTCTATAGAGTACATTTGGTTAGATAGCAATTTCAATGATTGCTATCTCACTTGTTATTTTCACACCATAACAAGAAATTTGTTTCCTTATGCCATTATTTTCAAAAGTTATTTTTAATTTTTATTAAATAAGTCTTTGCCCTTTTTAAAAAAATGATTCTTAGATACCTGAGTTTTTGATATGATTGTAATAGGAACACTTCCTTTTCTTTCTCTTCTACATTAATATTTACAGAAAAGAATGACTCAAATTTCTGTACATATTTTTATAGGCTACAGTAGAACTCTATGATTACTAGATCTTTTATAAATACAAACTTTAGTCTTTCAATTTATAATATCTTAAATCATGCACATTTAGAGTTTGACTTAATCTTTAACAATTTGAAAAAAGTTATTTATTTTTCTTGTTTAATTTCAGTGACTGGTACCTTATCTTAGAGAACAAGTTTTCAGTTTTTCCCAGTAAAGATTATATTAGCTATGGATTTATTGACTATGGTCTTTACATTGATATAAGATCCTTCAATCCCAGTTTGTTGAAGATCTTCATTCTGAATAGGAATTGCATCTTGTCAAATGATGCTATAAAGATGATTATAGGCTTTATTTTATTTTATTAATATGGTATACCATGATAATTAAATTTCAAATATTGAACTATCCTTCCATGGGATAAATCCCATTTGATTGTAGTATATGATATATTTAGTGTCTTTTATATGTGAATCACTAGAACTTCTTTACATTTATGCTCATCAAATATATTAGTTTAAAGTTATATTTTCTGATAATGTCTTTGTCATATTTTGGTATCAATTTGATATTGGTGCAATAAAAGCTCTTTAGGAAGAGTCCTATTATTTCACTTTTTTGGAATCACTTAAGAATTGTAAATTTCAGGTCCTCTTTGAAGTTTTGGTAGAATACACAAGTGAACACTTGTGGTCCTAAAATTTATTATTGAAAATAATTTTTATTTTTGTCTTAATTCCTTGAGAGAAATTTAATTCAAGTATTCCTTTTTCAATTCATTTTTGCAATATTTTAGGGATTTAGGAATTTTTCCATTTAGTGGCATAAAGCTTGTTACTATTATCTTGTATAATACTTTTTATAGGAATCTCATACTATCTCTCATCTCTATGAGGAATTTGTTATAATTTCTCTCCTTTCACTTATAATACAGTATATTAAGTTCCCCCTCCCACTATTGTTTCTCTGAGAGTCTAGTCAGGGGGTTGTCAATCTTGTTATTCTTCCCAATGATAATTTGGATTCATTGACCTTTTGTATTGTGTTTATGAAGTCCATATCACTAATGCAGATTCATATTTTATTTTTTATTGTATTTTGTTGGCTTGGGGTTACATCCAGCAATGCTCAGGGGTTGCTTCTGGCTCTGTTCTCAAGAGTCACTCCTGGCGGTACTCTAGACACTATAGGACTGATGGGGATTGTACCAAATTGGCCGCGCACAAGGCAAGTGCCCTCCCTGGCTGTACTATCTCTCCAGCTCCTATGCTTTGATTTTAATTATTTCCTTCCTCTATTTATTTGGTGCAACACTTCTCTTCCTTTTGTTTTGTTTTTATTTAACTGAGGGGTGGGCAAATTAACTTATTTATTTTCACCTCTGTTTCCTGAAGAATGACTCAATGTAAAATAAATGTTTTTTTTAATACGAACAAAATCACTGTAAAGCTGCAACTAGAAGCTTTCAATTAAACATCCAATGAGATTAAATAAATAATGTAAAAACATCTCCATATGTCCTGTCACGTGCTAGACGTATGGAGATGCTATTGGTGCCCACTCGAGCAAATAGATGAACAATGGGAAGACAAGTGATACAAGTGAATGTAAAAACAGCTTATAGATATTCAAGAAATCATACACTGGAAAGAGGGAGATTATTACGAGCTACAATGGCTGAACTGAAAGAAGCATTATTTAGCAAGAGTAGCTGGAACAACAAAATAGAACAACACAACTGAAAAAATTGTCGCACACTCAAAGGATTTTTTGATTTTGAAAACATTTTCATTCTCCCCAATTACATGTTTTCTTTTGTTGTTTATTTCCAGAAAACTACTGTATGGTGTTAAAGAGCTGAGTGTAGAAACAAGTCATCCCTCGGCATAATTGATACCTAGTGTCTATAGTTATCATTTTTTTTGAACACAATTTCTTTCATATCCTAGTGATTATATATAAATAATTTCAAGATCCACACAAACATAACCTTTGAACTCATATCAATTAATTGCAGTTGGGACAGCAATGAAATGAACCATAATTATTTGTCTACATTACCATTTACAGGAGTACTGAATGAATAAACCCCAGTCAGAAGAAATTCTGCTATACAAAATGTATTTATCATTTTAAAAATTGTAAAAAATGTAACATAACCTGAGATATAAGTTTAGTCTAACAAAGTTGTGAAAATTACATATAAATAGAGTAAGTAGAAATGTTTCTTTTTATCTATTGTAGGGTAGAACATTAAATATTTTTTAAAAGCTAAAGCAGTTCAATATATAATCTTTGTAAAGTTCAATAGACTTTTTTTAGGATAAGCTTAATATCAATGAACATCATAAGTAAATAGTGGAAATTCATATGGGAAGATTTTGGATATGTGATTAGTAAACAAAAAAATTAGGTAGAATATGAAAAATAATTGCTTTGCTTATTTAAAAGTTCTGTTTTATCCATATTTAGCACTTCTGAAATGGAGACATGTCATATGAATAGCAGGACCAAAGATGTAATACAGCTGGTAGGGCCTTGCACACAGCTCCCCCCTGGTTCAATCTCTGCCATCCCATATAGTCCCCAAAGCACTTCAGGGAGCAATTCCTGAGTGTAGAGGGAGAAGTAATACTGAAGCATCACTGAGTGTGACCCAAAAAGCTGAAACAAAATTGTTTTACTTCATTAGTGATAGTTAGTTATACATCTAAATTTTAATGAAATTTAACTCTTTTCTTCCCTCCCTACCCATCTGTCCCTCCCCCTCCCCTTCCCTTCCCTCCTTTGTCTTCTCCTCCTCTCCCTCTTCTCCTGTCCTCACTCATATTCTACCCTCCCCTCTACTCTTTTCCCCTTCTTGTCTTACCTGCCAATACTATCTCTCTGGTTTAAAATCTGATGTTTTTTAATATTGATGCTATATGATATAACCTAAAGCAAGGATGATGAATGTAGTGTTCAGTATTATAAAAAATCATATTGAATTTAAATGGCAAATCCTTTCCCTCTTAAAAATATTATATAACAATAAAATACACATACAAAAAATATTACCAGACATACAATTGTAAATTTTACAGTATTCAATTTTTAAACAAAATAACAAAATTTATTCAATAGATCATTCTATTTAATATTTTCTGTATACATTTAACTTTAGTTCTCTTAGGACTAGATTCACTGCTTTTTACTCTTTTTTAATTGCTGATGAACTGCAAGTTGTATTCCAAAATTGCTTTGCTTTGAATATTCAGCAGAGAATTTTTCAATATTTTACATAATTTTCATATTTATTTTGTGTCATTTTATGCTTTAGCAATCCTAGTTTGTATAATATACCAATTGGTTGTGTTTATTATTTTAATTTCTCTAATGACCAATGAAATTGAGAATGTCTTCACATGAGTTATAACTACTTATATCTTCTTTGGAGAAATTCTATCAAATCATTGCCTATTTCTATGATTTATTTTATTATTGCTGTCATGTTGTACAGAAAGTATATAATTAGTATATATAAATATGTATATGTTATAGAAAATTACATATTAAATGACCTACAAATAACTTCTAAGAAAATCTATTATCTTTTAAAAATAGTTTATACATTAAAAATCATTGTCAAGTTTTGTCAAGTACAAAAACCCAAGGGCAATGGCTAACTCAATATTTATGTGAAATAGATATTAATATTGCAGTTCAGATTTTTATTTGTATTCATAACAAGTTTGTTAGTAATGCTTTACATTCCAAAATTAAACTTCTAATTTGATGCAGAATGCTTTACTGTATCACCGTATCACTGTCTTCCCGCTGTTCATTGATTTGCTCGAGCAGACACCAGTAACATCTCCATACATCCTGTCCCAAGCAAGTGTAGCTCAAGGGCATCTGCTTGCTCCAGGGACAGGAAGAGCCTCAAACCACTCTTCAGGTCATGGAATTTGATCACTTGATCACTTGAATCCCGTTATTCATCGATTTGTTCGAGCGGGCGCCAGTAACATTTCCATTGGACCCTATCACGTGCCAATGTAGCCCAATGGCATCTGGTTGATAGTCCTTCGTTTTGGCAGCCTAGGACGGCCATGAAATTTTATCAGGCACTGCTTGTTTGCCTTTCTTACTGCTGCCGTATTAAGGGCTCTTTCGGGTCAGGAAAATAAACATTTCTGTTACTGGATTTGGCATATCGAACACGCATCAGACAGCTTGCCAGGCTCTGCCATGCGGGCGCATGGTCATTCACTGTGGAAAATGTTCCCCCATTAACAATAAACCCCAAGGATGGGAGAGGTCTTGAGGTGAGAGAGTTTAGGTATGAGAATGCCAAGGGTTTGCAAAAATGCACGTAGGAAAAAATAATATAGTAGCAAAGAATAAAATAGATAACAAATATCTGCTGGCTGCAAAGATGCGTTCAGGCAGGTATAGAATAAGACTGTTTAGGGTCTTTAAGATATAGGGCATTGTTGGATGACAGATTTGGCTAATCTGGGAGCTTTGGTGTTTAGCCCACTCACAGCTTAATCTATTTAAGCCAAATGTGTGGGAGGCCAGAGAGTTCAGCCTGGGGTGAAAGTGTTTCCCCTCAATGCAGCTGACCTTGGTTTGATCTGCTTTGCTGGGTACCCCCAAACAAGCCCGAGTGCGTGGTTCAACACCACCAAGTTATTTGGGGTAGGAGAGGCAGAGAGAGTTGAAGGCATACTTTGCTTTTTGTTTGCTTGTTTTGACTTTTGGGCCACACCTGGCATTGTTCAGGGCTTATGCCTGGCTCTGTGCTCAGGGATCACTCAGTCAGGAGACAATAGCGGGTGTCAAGGATTAAACCTGCGTAGGCTATGTGCAATTTAAGTTCTATCACTTCAACTGAGTTTACCCTTGTGAACACCTGATTCCCCAAGGACCTCCAGGAGGGATCCTTGAGCACAGAGCCAGGAGTAGCCCCAAGAATTGCTGAGTTAGCCAAACAAACACATAACAGAGAACAGAAGAGGAAAGAACAAACAAAAATTATAATAAAAACTGGGGCCAGAGTGATAGCGCGAGTGGGCAGGGCGTTTGCCTTGCACGCGGCCCACCTAGGTTTAATCCCCAGCATACAACATGGTCCTCCGAGCACCACCAGAAGTAATATCTGATCAAAGAGCCAGGAGTAACCCCTGAGTGTCGCCGGGTGTGACCCAAAAAAAAAAAGAACTACCTTTTAGGACTGGAGTTGGGAACCATACTCATACTCTTGGTTATTCCTTCAAGTCATAGAAGAGTGTGATATTAGGGTTTTTAATTTCAGGTCATGGAATTGAGGTCCATAATTGTTACTAGTTTTTGGCATAACAAATAAAACACGGGTAGCTTGCCAGGCTGTGCCATGTAGGTGGTAAACTCTCAGTAGAAGGCTTACATTCAAATGTAAGGCAGAATAAATGCTAGCTAGCTAAGGACCTGGAACTAAGGATGAGAACTGTAGGGGAAAAAGCCATGAATCATAGTGACTGGAGTGGGAGGAGGGCAAATTTGCTTTGTTCTAGAGGCCTGATGTAAGGCAAGATCTCTGTTTGCAGACACCTGGCCTCTATAGAAGCGAGTGAGACCTTCACTGCCTGACCTGTCAAACCTTGAGGATGTGGAAGGGATGAGTGTGTGCCAGCTGAAGGAAATCCTGTTTCAGAACTTTGTCAATTAATCTGGCTGCTGCGAAAAATGGAAACTGGTAGAGAAAGTAAACCAGTTATACAAAGAGAATGAAGAAAACAAGAAGTCATGTAGGTTTCTCTCTCTCTCCCTCCCAACAAGTCTATTTTCTTAGCATTTAAAATGCTAGACTCTATATCACAGTTACTCAAATGTTATTTGAAAACCTATCCTTTTTTTAAGTGTGAATTAGGTATATGAATCTGATTGTAGATCTGTTAAGTTCTAAGTTATCAGATAATCAATTGTTCAGTCTGACTTTTCTTGCCATAAAGGAAGTTCCTTGTCTCTATAAAAATGTGATTTCTCTGGGCCAGAGCGACAGTAAAATGGAGGTGGAGAGATAGTATAGTGGGTAGGGCTTTTGTTTTGCATAGGCCATCCTGGTTTCTATCCTGAGGACTACATGTACACCCTAAACTATTGGGTGTGGCCAAAAAACCCCAAAACATACCATCTTTCTATCTTAATGCTACAGGACTTCCCCCCCCAGTCCCATTTTCTACCAGCGGGGTTTTTTTTGGGGGGGAGGGTCACACCCGGCGATGCTCAGGGGTTACTCCTGGCTCTTCACTCAGGAATCACTCCTGGCACTGCATGGGGACCATATGGGATGCTGGGGATCGAACCCGGGTTGGCTGCATGCAAGGCAAATGCCCTACCTGCTGACTATCACTCTGGCCCCCCAGTGTTTTTTTTTACCCAGCGACGTTCAGGGGTTACTCCTGTCTCTGTACTCATGAATTACTGCTGGCAGTGTAAGGGGGACCATATAGGATGCCAGGGATCGAACCTGGGCTGGCTGCATACAAGGCAAATGCCTCAGC
>JAJIBD010006765.1:0-40000 GCA_021461705.1 Cryptotis parvus | reverse complement strand
TGGCCCGGGGCGTGCTTTTTAGGGCCCAGGTCTCTCGGGCATATGTTAATGCAGGGAGAACAATGGAGTCAAAGAGATGTGCCAGGAGACAAAGGTTCTTTGTCCTTTTTGCTATTTTTTGATGTTTTTGAAGGCAGTCCATGCCACTCTTTTCCTCTTGCGCAGCTTCAGGTTTTAGGTCTTGTTGACTTCTCGACCTAGGTACACATAACTGCTGCATTCAGAGATGTTTGTTCCATTGAGAGTGAATGGGGCTCCTCGGAACTAGTTCACTTTTCATGAACATAGTTTTGTTGAGTTTTAGCTGTACACCTATCTTTCCACATTCTCAGTCAAAGTCAGTCAGCATTTGTGCCACTTGGCTAATGTTTGGTGTTATTAGAATGATGTCATCAGCGAAGCAGAGGTGGTAGTTGTTGCCAGCTGTCTATCTTCACTTCCATTCCTTCCCATTCTAATTGTCACATGATGTTCTTGAGGGGTGGCGCTGAAGAGTTTTGGTGAAAAGGTATCACCTGGCTGAACCCCTCTTTTGGCGTCGATAATCACTTCCCTCTAGAATGGTGAGATCCTGGTGGTTAAACTGCAATATAGCTCAGGAAAGATATTGATGTATTGGGTTTGAATGCCCTCTTTGATAGGGGCTTCCATGACTGCTTCAGTCTCCACAGAATCAAAGGCTTTCTTTAAATCAATGAATGTGAGACAGAGTAGCATCTTGAATTCTCTGTAGACCTCAATGAGTTTGGTTTTTGTGTGGATATGGTCGAATGTACTGAATCCTTTTCGGAAGCCAGCTTGCTTGCATGGTTGTTCTTCATCTTATGTTCTGCCTATCCTGTTCAGGATGAGTCAAGTGAACAGTTTGTAGATGACGGACAACAGGCAGATGGGGCGATAGTTGCCGATGTCGTGAATGTCTCCCTTCTTGACAGTAGAACTGTCCTGCTGGTTTCCCATTGGGAGGGCACCTTACATTCAGACAGGTAGTGTGTGAAGAACCGAGCCAGTGTATTGATGAGTACTGATGACAGATTTTTCAGGAGCTCGGGTCTGATCTTGTCTGGGCCTGGTGCTGTTCCTTTCCTTGGCAGACAAAATGGCATGTCGGATTTCAAAAGGGAGAGCGTTGGGAATGACATATCCATCCTGCAATTTGGTATGTGGGTAGGTGGACGTGGCTATCAAAGAGATCTGAGTAGTAGTCATGGGTAATCTTCTCCATTTCCTTTTTAGAAGATGTGATAGGATCAATCAGGACGTCAGAGGGCAGTCATTTTTGTCTTAAGTTGGGGAAGGAGAGGCAGAAGTTGTGGATGCTTTTCCGGTCTTCCGCTGCATCTTCCAGCACTTCTACTCTTCTCTCCTTCAGGTCTTCCTTTTTTTGCTTCTCTGCACTGCTTTTGCAAGCTCGGATGTTAGCATCTGGTCGCCTGAGACTTGCGCCTTACCACGTTGGTGAATGAGCTGAAGAGTTTTAGAAGACTGGCGTCTTTTTAGTTCTTCCCTCTCGGCATTCTTCTTGTAATCATGGTAGTGTTGAACCAGTTGAAACACAAAGCTGGCGAAAACGTTCCTCAGAGTCCATCCTCCTGAGAGGAGGCAGACTGAGATGGCCCGGGACGTTCTTCATCCTCGTTGTTCCACTACTTTCTCAGCAAATCGTCAATCCACCTCTCATTATCACTTAACTGAAGGACATTGCCTTTTCTAATAGCTGCAAACACATATCGAAGTGGCTTTGGAGATTAACTTAGGAATCACTGGTGAAGATTTCTTTTCTGACTTGAAGACAATTTTTTCCAGGATATATGTGTGTGTGTGTGTGTGTGTGTATGTATGTATGTATGTATACCACCTGCACAGCAGAGCCTGACAAGCTGTCTGATGCGTATTCAATACGCCAAAACCAGCAATAAAAATGTTTATCTTCCTGACCCTGAAAGAGTCCTTAATCACGACAGCACTAAAGATGAACAAAGAGGGCCTGATAAAATCTCAGGGCAATAGTAAACTTGGTGAGAGATACTGCCTTTAATCTGCTAAGAAGCTAAGCTGTCTTTACATTTTTTGCTTGAAGGTTCTGAGTTTCACATCAGCTTCTCTATAGATGCGTCCTGTTTTGGCATAATTTGTTGTGACCCCGGGAGGCTAAAATGGAAACAAAAGTTTTCACTATCTGGCAACATGGACTTGTCCTCCAAAATATCTATAGAAATAATGGCTAAAGTATACAAAGTCAATTTAAAAAAAACAGGCTAATAGAGGAGCATATGAAATATTATCTAGGATCATAAATAATTCTTCAGAATATGTGAGAATAAAAACTATAAAAACTAGCTATACAGACACATATAAGACTCATCACAGATATCATAACAGAAATGAAAGGAAAATAAATGACAGGAAAATTCTTGGGAGAGAGAATTTTCACCAAGAATTACAAAATTCAAATTTCTATTAGCATGAAGATTGAATATTAGATGTCTTGAATATTAGTCCTGTTGCATACCCAGAACAAAGTTGGGCACAAAAATGTCAGATAAGGACCACGTATGTCATCCAAAACATGTGCTGTAGGCATTTGGATTATTTTGAATGACAGGTTTTGAAAAACAGACTATTCAAAGACACATTGTCCCACTTTTGTACTGAAATCAGGAGATAAATCTCCCATATGGAAGGTCTTCCTGTACTAGGAGTATGTAGGATCCTTATCATGAGAGAAAAATTTAACAAGATTTACAAGTAAATGTCTTAAGCTAGAACACATTTTCCTAGATATTCTTTCAGTATTTAGACCCAAAGACAAACTCATTTGTCATATCAGTTCTTTACTGGTTGATTATTTATCTATCTAGGTATTTGTTTCCTGATAAAAGATTTTTGACCAGCTGTTCTTTTGAACATGGAAGATGCAGCAGAATCCGGAAAAAGTATTCACACTGCCCGCCTGTCCTTCGCCAACTATAAGACCAAGATGACTGCCCTCCGACGCCCTGATGGATCTATCACATCTTCCAGAAAGGCAATGGAGAAGATTATCCAGGACTTCTATTCAAATCTCTTTGATAGCCACATCCACCTGCCCACATACCAAATTCCACAGGATGGATATGTCATTCCCAACGTTCTCCCTTCTGAAATCCGACATGTCATCTCATCGGTAAAGAAGGGAACAGCACCAGGCCCAGACAAAGTCAGACCCGAACATCTGAAGAATCTGCCGTCGGTACTCATCAATACACTAGCTCGGCTCTTCACACGCTACCTGTCCGAATGCAAGGTGCCCTCCCAATGGAAAACCAGCAGGACAGTTCTACTGTTCAAGAAGGGAGACATTCATGACATTGGCAACTATTGCCCCATCTGCCTGTTGTCTGTCATCTACAAGCTGTTTACACGAGTCATCCTGAACAGGATTAGCAGAACACTAGATGAAGGACAACCATTCGAGCAAGCAGGTTTCCGGAAAGGATTCAGCACAATCGACCATATCCACACAGTAACCAAGCTCATTGAGGTTTGTAGGGAGTACAAGATGCTGCTCTGTCTCACGTTCATTGATTTACAGAAAGCCTTTGATTCTGTGGAGACTGAAGCAGTCATCGAAGCCCTAGTCAAACAGGGTGTTCAAACCCAATACATCAAGATCCTTCATGAGCTGTATTACGGATTCACCACCAGGATCTCACCATTCTACAAAGAAGTGAACATTGATGTCAAAAGAGGGGTTCGACAGGGTGATACCATCTCACCAAAACTCTTCAGTGCCACCCTCGAGAACATCATGAGACAATTAGAATGGGAAGGAATGGGAGTGAAGATAGATGGTCGGCATCTACACCACCTCCGCTTCGCTGATGACATCGTTCTAATAACACCAAACATTAGCCAAGCGGCACAAATGCTGGCTGACTTTGACCGAGAATGTGGAAAGATAGGTCTACAGCTGAATCTGAAGAAAACTATGTTCATGAGAAATGAACTAGTTCCAGAGGCCCCATTCACTCTCAATGGAACAAACATCTCTGAATGCAGCAGTTATGTGTACCTAGGTCGAGAAGTCAACATGATGAACGACCTAAAACCTGAGCTGCGCAGGAGGAAGAGAGCGGCATGGAATGCCTTCAAAGGCATCGAAGAAATAGCTAAAAGGACAAAGAACCTCCGGCTCCGGGCACATCTCTTCCACTCCACCGTTCTCCCTGCATTAACATACACCTCAGAGACCTGGGCCCTACGAAAGCAGGATGAGAATGCTATTCGGGTCTCCCAGAGAGGCATCGAAAGAGCTATGCTTGGAATATCACGCTTCACTCAAGTGAGAGAAGGAATCCGGAGTTCTGACCTCCGTCGCTATTCCAGAATCAGGGACGCTGTCTCGTTTGCCAAGGCATCGAAAATCAGATGGGCTGGACATGTAATGCGATTTGGAGACAACCACTGGACTAGAGCCGTTACCGGCTGGATCCCACGGGATGTCAAAAGATCACGTGGCCGCCCACCTACAAGATGGTCAGACTTCCTTGTTAAGACCCTGAAGGAACGGTTTGAGGCTCTTCATATTCCTGAATCAACCAGATGCCATTGGGCTACATTGGCACGTGATAGGGTCCAATGGAAATGTTACTGGCGCCCGCTGGAGCAAATCGATGAATAACGGGATTCAAGTGATCAAGTGATCAAGTTCTTTTGAAGTCTTCAGTGTACATGTAAACATTCAATAAGATCAACATGCTTTTCTACTGTTGTTTCACTTTAGATTAGTTCAATTCTTATGCCCAACCTAAAACCCAGGAGGGAAGAACTTTCCATGTATAGGACATCAACATCAAAGTTTTTTGAAATAAGATCATAATATTAAATTAGAATATACCATTAAATATAAGGATTTATTTCAAATCCTACATTATGAAAATGAAATAAAATAGATTCTAAGGCATACTAGGACAAAAGTGATGAAACGTTAAAATATAAATTTTAATGAAATTAAACATTGCTTCCAAATTCTTATAGGTGGAGAAAATGAAGAAACCAACTGAAAAAAAATCATATAAAAGAGGTAACATCTTAAAATTTTGAGTAAGGTAAAAATATATACAAAGCAAAAAAAATTTAGTTGTTTGTGCATCTAGAGATATGATGATGATGATGATGATGATGATGATGCGATGGCGATGATGATGATGATGATGATGATGATGATGATTTGGGGCTATAATCAGCTTTTCTGATAGCACAGGGCCAATAATGAGCTCTGAGATAGTAGTACAGCAGGTAGCGCATTGCCTTGCTCATGACCACCCTGAGTTTGAGCCCCATCATCCCATATGATTTCCTGATCCCACCAGGAGTGATTTCTGAGCACTTAGCTAGGAGCAGGAAGTAAACTCTGAGCATTTCGGCGTGGCCTCAAAACAAAACAAAACAAAAGATGAAAAAAAAAGAGAGAGAATCAAGAATAAAATGACTAAGAGCATGAGGATTTTTCCTCTAGAATTCTGATATTCATTTCTTTATTCATTTATATTACACTGATTTTAATTAATATATTACTTGCATTTAAACAATTTTAATTGTACTAGATTTATCTTACCTGTATTCTAAATTTATTTTATAGTAGATATTTCAGAGGCCTGATATAGTACAGGAGATAAGGCATTGAACTGCAACTTAGGTCCAGATCATTAACTCTCTCTATGGTCCTCAGTGCACTGCCCAGGATCATCCTGAGTCAGACACAGGAGCACCAAACACCACCAGAATGGCCCTCAAATTTTTTCCTTGCCTTTTTATAGGGCTGATTACTTCCATCTTTAGTAAATTATAGTTACTAAAACTACCTTCCCCATTTTTCTCTTTTTTTAAAAAAAAAAGTAACAAAGTTATTAATGATTGAATTTTTGGCTTACAATGTTCCCACACCAATGTCTTCCCCAAAGTTTACGTTTCTCAGCATGACCCTCAAGAGTTTTCCTCCGTAGTCCATTCTGCCTCTATGTCAATCACTCCTTTCTTTTTTATTCTCCCTCCATTTCTAATCACCGTGGTTTATAATACTGTTACTGACAGTGTATCACTCATATCACTTTACCTCCATTCAGCACCAGTTCTTATCCAGAGTAACCACCTCCTACCATCGTCACAGCTGTTCCTTCCCTGACCTGCCCCTTCCCCCCCCCTCCGCCCCGAAAGCTTCCTTCTAAAACAGTTTTCTTGCTCTTCATTTCTGTTGGCTCACACCATTCATTATTTCCCTACTCTATTACTGTTTATCCCACACATGAGTGAGCCATTCTCTGCTGCCCCTCAACTTCTGACTTATTTCACTCAGCAAGATCCTCCCTAGAATCTTCTCCTTTGGTGATAAAGTACATTTATCTTTGCATGAGTAAAGAACCTCAGCCATTATAGAAAGCATCACTTGTATCACTTGTCTTCCCATTGATCATCGATTTGCTCAAGTGGGCGTCAGTAACGTCTCCATTCCTTGGGAATGAGGTCTATTATCGTTACTGTTTTGGCATATCGAATGCACCACGGGTACCTTGCCAGGATCTGCTGTGGCTCTGGGTTCATCCCAGGGGGCCCAGTCTTTTCTATGTCAGACCATCCAGGGTCCACAGGGAAGAGCCCTGGGTGTAGACAAGCCTGTGTCCTGTCTGCTGCCTGCCATCGCAGCCGGGCACCACAGCAACACCAGCAACACCTCAAGCAGCATTTATAGAAAGTATTTTGGTAATAATTCCTGAGAATGACCCAGATAGTTATGTGGTTAAACATATTATACATTGTATATATATGTATATATGTTTAAAATGCATATATATGTATTATATACATTATATATTATGATTAGTATCACAGTTAACATACACAAGCAGCTTATTGGTTGCATGAGTAACCTTGTTTTAGAGGTTAAATATGTTGGTTCTCTAAAATCTATTAATGAGGGGCCGGAGCGATAGCCCAGCGGGTAGGGCGGTTGCCTTGCACGCGCCGGCCTGTGCCGGCTGGGTTCGATCCCCGGCATCCCATATGGTCCCCCGAGCACCGCCAGGAGTAATTCCTGAGTGCAGAACCTGGAGTAACCCCTGAGCATCGCCGGGTGTGACCCAAAAAGCAAAAAAAAAAAAATAAATAAAAAAAAAATAAAATAAAATCTATTAATGAGAGGTGTCAGGCTAGCATATTTGTTTCACAAGCAGGGAAAAATGAATTCATAAGGAGCTCAATTAACAGAAACTCCAAATTTGGCTTAGATAATTAATCTGGATATTTTGAAGACAGCTAAGAAATTAAATAGTTCAGAAATTTAATGCAAATTAAATCTTAGTTTTTGAAATAATTTGATTTCAAAAACATAATTTCACCACAATTTATTGCATACTAATACGACTACATATTAAGAAGGATTACTTAAAATAGAAAAAAAGAACATATAATTTAAAATTGTTTTTATTGTTAGGCTAAAAATATTAATGTTGTCACACACACAGTACAGCAGTGGATAATCCTAACTCTGACTTCTGCATATCAAAAACAGTTTGGTTTTGTCTCAGTAATACAATAACCACTATGCAAATTTACCTGATAACTTTGTTTACTATTTTATTATTTTATGGCTTCTTAGGGACAAAAATGCATTCTTGATTGAGACATTGAAGTCCTACATTAAACATTATAAAAAATTTTCTGATTACTTGGTTCACTATTTCATTGTCTTACTTTTTTTTGAAAAAAAGTGATTTTTTTAATTGAGTCACTGAGTGCTTCTTTCACTTGCTTGTTCCTCAAGGTATATATAAATGGGTTTAGCATAGGTGCTATGGAAGTCGTAAGAACGGACACACCCTTGTTAATCTCCACTTCTTCCTTAGCTGAAGGTTTAACGTAAATGAAAATGCAGCTTCCATAGGTCATGGAGACGACAATCATGTGGGAAGAACAGGTAGAAAAAGCCTTTTTCCTTTGCTGGGCAGAGGGAAATTTTAAGATCGTCTTGATGATGTATATGTAGGAAAGAACTACACACACAAGAGTCATGATGAAGGTCATCACTGCACAGACTATGACCATCTGCTCTATTAACCATGTGTCTGTGCAAGAGATCTTGAGAATCGGAGATGCGTCACAGAGAAAATGGTCAATGACATTGGAGTCACAGAACTCTAGGTTTAAACCTAGGCTAAGTGGAGGGAGTATGATTAATAAACCTCCAACCCAACAACAGAGGATAAATCTTCTGCAGACTCTGCTGCTCATGATGGTCACATAATGCAGGGGTTTGCAGATGGCCACATAGCGGTCATAGGACATGATGGCCAGGGAGAAAAAATTCAGTGGCTCCAAAAAAAATGACAAAGAATAGTTGACTAGCGCAAGCATTGTAAGAAATGGTCCTGTCTCCAGTAGACATGCTGTATAGAAATCGAGGAATGCAGACTGTCGTGAATGAGACCTCTAGGATGGAGAAATTTTGGAGGAAAAAGTACATGGCAGATTTCAACTGAGAACTAACCAAGGTGAGGGAGATAATCGTCAGGTTTCCACTTATGCTCAACATATAAGTAACAAGCAGGAAGATAAATATGAGAACTTGAAGCTGTGGGTCATCAGTCAATCCTAGCAGGATGAATGTGGTTATTCTCGTGTGGTTTCTCATCTTATCTTCTTGACTTCAGTCCAACCTATTTACAAAGTATTTAGGTCAAAATTTTAAAAGTCGGGCCAAAGTGATAGTCCAGTGGATAGGGTGATTGCCTTGCATGTGGCCGACCGGGTTCGATCCCCAGGGTCCCGAATGGTCCCCCGAGCACCACCAGGAATAATTCCTGGGTGAAGAGCCAGGAGTAACCCCTGAGCATTGCCAAGGGTGACCCAAAAAAGCAAAATAAATAAATAAATAAATAATATTAAACATAAAAAATTTTAAGTTAATAAATTACATATATCATACATAGAAGCTATAATACATGTTTTCAAGGAATGTTTAATCTGTGAACACTTATCTAATTCCTTTTTGATCACAGGAGTAGAAAACACCATAGATGAAGAGGACTTCACAGGTAGTTTTCTATTGACCATTCATACCATGAATTCTGTGATCTCACAAGTGATATTAAAAAATATTCCCACTTCACACCAGTAATATTGTTATGCATCAAAAGAACATAAACATCTATCAGTTAAAGAAACAAGGGAAAAATACACTATACTGGCTTCTGTGATAGTTTCAGTGATTTAACTCCATTGATAAGGAAAATTAAAACAAAATAAAAAATGGAATTACATCAAGATATAAAGCTTATAAAGTTACAAATAAAACAAAAATAGTTCTACAAATGGGGGGAAAATATTTTTTAACATTCATCTGAAGAATATCCTTCTTATTTAATGCACTCACAGACCCAACAACAAAACAAAAATAACTTTAAAAAAATGAGCACAATGCCTTAAAACAATAAGAACAAGAATGAATACACACTTCAAGAAATGCTTAGAAATGATTTCAGGCACATTAGGAAATGTTCATTATCACTGATGACCATAGGAACACAAATCAAAATGATGATGAGCTCTCATTTACAAAGATTCAAATATCCTATATAACAAAGACTAGAAATAGACATCCTGGGAATAAAAGGAAATCTCATTCACTATTGGTAGGACAATATGGATTTTCATCACATATTCAAATTCACTCGTTTGGGTGTCACATAAATCACTGCTCAGGACTTAGTCCTGTTTCTGCATTAGGGGATCACTCCTGGCAGTTCTCAGTGGAGCAAATAGGGTACTGGGGATAGAGCCCAGGTCTGACTTTTACAAGGCAAGCACTCTGACTGCTGTACTATCTCTCTGGCTCCTGAACTGCCTTCTTATCTATAATATAATTCTAAGGCATCTAATCCCACAATATATGAACACTAATTTGAAAAGATATATGCACAGCTATGTTTGTGGCAGCATTTTTACCAGACTTCTGTATTCCACATCTTACAGAAATTTTAGAGATACTAATTGACTCCGATATTTAGACAGATATTGTACAGAAAATATCGTGCATATTTACAATATCCTAGATCTGGAAACAAACACTTGTGTCTAGAAACTAGATTCAATAAAGAAGTTGTGGGTATGTACAATGCAATGGAATTCTAATCAACTGTGTGAAAAGGTGACCCCTTACTTTCTGCTACAGTTTGTATGGAACCAGAGTGCATCATGCTAAGCTAAATAATACAGAAGGAAAAGAGGAAAATACTCCGTGAATTTATCAGAGTATAAGTGGTGCATGTGAAGTGATGGCCCACAATGTGAAGCTAGGTTTATTCCACCTTTGTATTAAACATTGCATCGTCAGGAAGAGAATGTCTTTTATGAGTGTGATATTACTTTACTTCTATTTATCTTATTTCAAATACTAATTTTTGACCTGTAAAGTTAATAAATATATAACATAAAGGGGGAATGTACATATATACAGGTTCAGAGGAATTCCATAAAGAGCATAAAAAGCTGAGTGATTAAATAAAATAGAAATTTAATGTTTCTATGTCCTGGAGGCTGGACACCAGATCTACAGGTAATAACTAAATCATTTTCTCTCTGACAGCTTTAAGTAAGAATATGTGGTTTCTTCTTATTCTGTGATACTTGCCAATAATCTTTGAAAAAAATTTTTGATAGAGTGAGACCTAGAAGAGAGCTCAGTTATTTTGTTGAAGGGTCATTTCTTAATGAAGTCATTATTTTTCATTTTAAAGTATCCTTAGTTTAAAACTTTTTGTTTCTTCTTTCACCATCACTTTTACAAAACTGTTCACAGAAATTTTAGGCATTTATATTCCAACTCCACGTCTACCAACAATAGTGTCAATAAACCCATATCTAAAATGACCCGACTTACTATGTCTCCTTTTCCCTGCCCTCTCAGCAAACCTTTTTATTCAAATTTACTTAGGTGCAATCAGATGGTTTTAATGACATAGTTACTCCACATCACTAAAATGTCCAAATCCCTTAATCAATGTCCTTATGTCATGGCCACTTCCCTTCCTTGACCCTCACCGCTCTACTATCTGCCTCCAGTAAAGTTACTCTTAGGTCCATAACTTGTACCCAAAGCCTGACAAATACGCAGGAGCTAGTTAACTATATTATATCAACAGACAACATTTTCTAAAACCTCCTTAGACCAATAGAAGCTCTTAGTTTTATTGTTTTAACTTATATAGCAACTAACTCAGCTACTCCCCATATTCAATTCTTTTTTGAATATATTATCATTGCCAAAATTTCTGCATTAATAGCTATTAGTTTATGAGAACTAAGAAAATGTCTTGGAATTTTATGGCATCAAGTTCATAAAAACTTCAAGTAAATGAAGAGCAGGACAAAGTTTGCTTTAAAGGAGTTTCACCTACCACACAACAGATTAAGAGTTATAAAGGAAAATAGCATTCTTAATGATGGTATATGAATGACTTATATCTGCAAACAATGTGCCCCTAAGTTCTCCCCAATAATTACAAATATCTATTCATTGGGGTGCCTTAGTCAGCTTGAATAAAATATGCATTCAGTATGTTCTAAAAATCACCATTTTACCAGATATTCTACTTCTTACAGAAGTTCTAAAGATATTAATCAACCCTGATATTAAGACATATATTTGAAATTGAGTTTACATTAGAGAGTGAGAGATGCTTAGAGGGTAGAATCACCAACTAAAAGATCAGGAAAGAGTTATTCAATGGAAAAAAACTAACACGTTTTATACCCATTTTTGTTTAAGGGTTAGATTGTATCAGGTAGTATCCTTTTCAACAATTTTCTTTACTTTTATTAAATATATTTTACTGGATTTGGAGTCACACAGGCTGTGTTCAGGGGATATTCCTGGCAGTGCTCTGGGAGCATTATGTGGTATCAGGGATCAAACCTGGGTTGGTCACTGGCAGGACACGTGCCCTACTTGCTGTACTACCTCTCCAACCCAATTTTTGGGACCTTTGATCTCTCATTGCACCATACATGGACCCAAGTTTTTATTAACTACCATATTTGTCAGTCATATTAGAAAAAATCACACATCATAAAATGCCATGGAAACCTTTCATAAATTTCTAAAATAACTAATTATTTATATATCTTGTTAGTCAGAGGAAAGCATCACTTGAGCACATGAAACAAGAAAAGCAGCTAAAATACTTACTTCTCTGATAGTTTATAACTTTAGATGTTCAGTGATCCACCAATAGCAAAAGAGTGCTAAGGGACATTTAGGAATGTCTCATAATAGAGATGAATAGAAGGGCTCTGAGAGTTCATTCTTATGACCACAGATCAGCAACATCGGCATCACGAACTTTCCCACCACTCACATTAAGCACGGGTTTTACAATAGAAATTTTGCATTTTCTTCAGCCAGAGAACATATTTCTTGCTCGAAAGCTACAAGGAAAAAATAATTAAAACAACTCAATTATCACTTATTTCCCCTGTTTGGAAGGGTTGACATTATAATGTTTGTGGAAGAGAGGATTATGTCAGCACAGAACATTATCTTTAAAAAATTGGCTCAACTTACAGTTCACTAAAAGAAACTACCATTTCTTTGGTGGCCCTGTCTGTAAATTTACCAGTGAAATATGTTTACATGCTTGTCTTTGGGGACCAAGAGGAGAATAGAGGAATTCTCCAAGAGGATAAAAGACAAATTATACTCAGCACCTGGGAAATTATCCTCAGAGACTACATACACAAACAATATTAGTAACAAACGTAGACCAGGTTTATAATAATCATAATGCAAAGCAAAGGTAATTTTCTTTATATATTTATTTTTATTTTGTTATTACTAAGATAAATGGTTTGCAACAGTGTTTTTATGCTTAAAGTGTATGAACTATTGCTCCTCCAGCACCATTGTCTCAAGTCTTTCCATTACTGTATATATACGTCACTTTTTGTTTGTCCTGTTCTTCCTACCTAAACTCATACCATAATCCATAACTTCAGTCAACTGTCAGAGTCTAAGGCCTCAGAATCATTGGTTATTATTCACTTCCCCCTTTGCTCCATGACATTCACATGTGAGTCATTCAGCAATGTATAGCATTTCTCCCTTTGATTATTTCACTTGATATAACCCCTTTTAGTCAACCCTTCCAAACAGGGGAAAGAAATGATAATTGAGTTGTTTTAATTATTTTTTCCTTGTAGCTTTCGAGCAAGAAATATGTTCTCTGGCTTAAGAAAATGCAAAATTTCTGTTGTAAAAACCTTTGCTTAATGTGAGTGGTGGGAAAGTTGACTTTTTTTATAATCCATGTCATGATTAACAAAAAACCTTTAAAAATACTTTTTTTTCTGTAATGTGTTCATAGAAATGTTACAGTACTCTGCTCTTCCTTCTTTTTCTCCTTTTTCTCTTCTCCTCCTTCTCCTTCTCTTTCTCCTTTTCTTTTTCCTTCTCCTCCTCCTCTTCCTCCTCCTTCTTATCTTCTTCCTCCTTCTTTCTCTTCCTCTTCTTTCTCTTCCTCTTATTCTTCCTCTTATTCCTCTTCTTCTTCTCCTTCTTCTTCTTCTTCTTCTTCTTCTTCTTCTTCTTCTGCTTCTTCTTCTGCTTCTTCTTCTGCTTCTGCTTCTTCTGCTTCTTCTCTTTCTTCTTCTTCTTTTTCTTCATCCTCCTCTTCTTCCTCTTCCTCTTCTTCCCTCTTCCTTTTCCTCATCCCCCTATTCCTTCTTCTTCTCCTCCTTCTTCTTCTTCTCCTCCTCCATTCTCCTCTTCTTCATCTTCTTCTTCCTCTTCATCTTCTCCTTCTTCTTTGTCTTCCTCTTCTTTCTCTTTCTTTTCCTCCTCCTCCTTCTTTTTCCTCCTCTCTTCTTCCTCTCTTCTTCTACTTCTTCTCTGTTGTCTCGATCTTTGTGTTTCTCTTACAAATTGTGGCTTGTAATACAAACCATTAGAGGTTATCATGTATATCACTTTGCCTATGTTCAATGCTCAGTTATAGTCTGGTGATTCTATTTCCAGTAATTGTTAGCACAATGCCCAATATCTGACCTCCACTCACTCGTTTTAGATTCCAACCATCAACAAGTCCTCCTTGTCTATTTGTTTCCTGGCCTATAGTCCAATAGTATGATATTGGACTCGTACTATATATTTATGGCCTGAAAATGAATGCAGTCATTCTATATCTGTTCTTTTCTTTCTGACTAGTTCATTCAGCATAACGCTCCTTATTTTCATTAATAGACAAATTTCAAAAACTATGATTTTTTTTCTAACAGTTGCATAGGATTCTGTTATGTAGATTTACCATAGTTTCATTCCCTGGCATCCCATATGTTACCCCAAGCACCACCAGGAGTAATTCCCGAGTGCAGAGCAAGGAATAATACCTGAGTATTGCCAAAAAGAAAGAAAGAAAAGAAGAAAATTCTTTATATGCTATAGTGAAACAGCGCCTAAATCTTAATTCAAGATGAAGAAAGCAGAGTGCAAGTCATGCAGGGACCTAGGGGTTCTTGCCAGATTGAACACACTCAGCCACCACTCTGGCACAGCCTGGACGCTGCACCTCCTCCCAGCCTCTGACCCCTGTGGAACTATTCTTGCCTCATAGAAAGTTGGCCTTAAAATATCTCCAGTCCAGGCAGCCAGACGACAGCACAGTGGGGAAGGCATTTGCCTTGCAGGCAGCCAACCCAGTTTCGATCCCCAGCATCCCATATGGCCTCCCCGACACTCCCAGCAGTAATTCCTGAGTGCAGAGCCAAGAGTATCCCCTGAGCATTACCGGGTGTGACTCAAAAATCAAAAACCTAAAAAAAATATAAATTTAAAAAAAAGATATCACCAGTCCAAAAGATAGTTCAGAGGCTAAGGCCTTGCAGACCCCAATTCTAATCTCCAGCACCATGTGTGGTCCCGGAAGAACCATTATGTGTTGTTCCTGAGCACAGAACCAGGAATAACTCCTGAGCACTTCGAGATGTGGCCCAATCACACACACACACACACACACACACACACACACACACACACACACACACTCCCAAAGAGAAAATGATGTTCCTAGGAGAAACTAATGACTGTGAGGGCCTCTGGAGAGGAACAAGAGGTCTGTAGTTGAGAGGGACTCACTCCCACTCTTGACCTTTTTGTACATTTTAAACATGGAAGGCATGTCAGGTTCTGTGATAGTCTTCCAGATTTTACAGAAACAGTCTTACTCATTTTCTTATATCATCTTTTCCCCTTCCCTGTGATTGCACCACTGTAACCTAACCTGGAGGGAACATGTGAGGCTTTTTGAAGTTCCTCTTTGAGAACTTGTCTTAAGGATGTTCACCTTTTTTGAGCTTCTTTTACACAGGAGATAGAAACATTTGTTTTTTTATAATTATTTGTAAATCACTTACACAGATACATGGAGGATATAGTTACATGGGGCAGAGCTGCTACCGGCTCTCCCTGTGCTTGGCTGATCATTAAGCATCTGGGAGGAAAGGTGGGTTCTAGCCCTGGCCCGCCATCCCAATAGAGCTTCACAAGAAGCCAGAGGAACCCCCCCACACCATGAGGGCAACCATCTTCAGCATCCGGACTCCACAGATCATCAGAGCTCCAACCAAGAGAAAAACTGATCTCTCCCCACTGTGGTTCATCAGTAAGTGCACGAGATGAAAACCTGCTGCTTAGAGTATACCACCCGCACAGCAGAGCCTAGCAAGTTACCCATGTCATATTTGATATGCCAAAAAACAGTAACAATATAGACCTCATTCGCATGACCTCAATGAATGGTTTGAGGCTCTTGGTCTTTCTGGAGCGAGCAGATGCCCTTGGGCTACTCTAGCACAAGAGTACAATTTGCTCAAGCAATTTGTAGAACAACAGGAAGACAAGTGAAGTGATGGTGTATAAGTATTGCTTTTAAAAATAATGAAAACTTCGGCTATAATGTAAACTACCACTCTGATAACTAGTTAATACACGTGCAGTATGTTATCTTGACAGATTCACATATTATAATGTCTACACAGTACTTTGCAACTGAGTTAGAATAAAATTCCATTTGAAAAAGACTAGAACTGTTTCAAATGCAAACAATTACTTTCAGAAATTTGTTATGGATTTTATTTTTTCCCAAATGCCTTCAAAGACATTGTATTTGTTTCGTAGTGTTAAAATGTTTCCCAAAACCTTAGAGAAATTTCACTGAATTAAGAGTCTTCATCATGTCTCCATAGGAAAAATTTTTGGTTCAATTCCTGTAATAGTTAACTTAATTTTTCAAACCCTACTTCTATGTATCACTGTTCTGTTTTTCTGCTCTATTAGTTTCTGCTTATAGACCTTTTTGTTTGTTTGTTTGTTTGTTTTGGGGGCCACACAACGGCAATGCTCTGGGAATCATATCTGACTCCGTGCTCAGCAATCACTCCTGGCAGTGCACAAGGTACCATATGTGGTTCCAGGGATTGAACCCAGGTCAACGTGCTGCGTGGAAGGCAAAGACAATTCCTAATAGTGAAACTCTCCCTCTGGACCTCACAGCTTGTGATAGATCTGATAAATCAAGGAGCAGGAGTAGCTGATGATAAATCAAGGAACAGGAGTAGCTGATGATCAGTTAAGTCATTTCATCTTCTAGTATAAATTAAAACTTTGACCAAAGAGGTTTCAGAGTCCCTAACACTAAGAGCAATTTTTTGTCAGAGTGTGCATGTCACTGTCCAACTTAGCAACCTGCTGTGATGGGTCTGGTGAACCAGGATGCTGGTGGCCTGTCTTGTAAAGACCCACTTATCCTGAACTCCCTTTCAGCTTTATTCCTGCTCCTTCATGGCCAGGAAAGTCAATGTACTCTTCCCCAAGGATAAGTGTGCCTACCTCCTGTGTGCTGAAAGTTCTTCCCTCTTACTCTATCTTCTTAACTTTCTCAAGATTTTATATTATTTTCATGAAAAAAGAGAGTTGCCACCGGCTCTCCCTGTGCCCAGCTGATCACAAGGCACACGGGAGGGAAGGCGATTCTAGCTCTGGCCTGCCACCCCAGCAGATCTTCACAAGAGGCCCGAAGAACCACCACACCATGAGGGCCGCCATTTTCCATATCCAAACTCCCCACTCGTCAGAGTTCCACCCAGCAAAAGAGCCAATTACAAGCCCGGCTTATCAGAGACCTTCCGTTACAGTAGTCTTTTTTCAAGCCCTGCTCAAATATGCTTGAGATTTGAGGTGACTACAAGAGTATCCCACTCGCACGGCAGAGCCTGACAAGCTACCGTGTTGTATTTAATATGCCAAATACCAGTAACAATTATAGACCTCATTCCCATGACCTGATGGAATGGTTTGAGGCTCTTTATATTCCTGGAGCGAGCAGATGCCCTTGGGCTACACTAGCATGTGACAGGGCGTATGGAGATGTTACTGGTGCCCGCTCGAGCAAATCAATGATCAAAGGGAAGACAAGTGATACAAGTAATACAAGTGATTCATGAAAAAAAATCTGGCAGCTCCTTTCAGGGACTAGATAAACAAATAAAGGAGCAGGACTGGATGGGCAGTTTTTGGGGACTTAAATCCCAGAACGCTGGTGCCAATGTAGGACTGCTGTCCCGGCACGGGGCCTGTAACTGCTCTCTCTGCTCCCTTGCTCAGAGGAATCTCCCTTTGAGAAAGCCCATTACAAAGATTTTGTCTTGATATACAAAGGCTCTCTTCAAGTGTAATAGTCCTATCCAGTTTGTTAGGCATTCAAATGAATCAATGTTGACGGCCATGTTCGTGTTGACAAGGACACCAACGCCACTGAAGCCTCTTTCGTCGCATGATCCAAGGAACAATTCTCCGGTGTCAAATACAGCATGATGCGACTGATGCCTCTTTGTCTCAGTCAGACCAATGATGTCGTACTTGATCTTTTGCACTTGCAACATCAGATCCTCAATATATGCTTCTGATGCCAGCATACGTGCATTGAAAGTACAGACAGTCATTTTAGTCCTTCTTCGTTTTGGCAGCCTAGGATGGCCGTGAAATTTTATCAGGCACTGCTTGTAGACAACAGCTAGACTAGAGCTGTTAATGACTGGATCCCAGGGGATGTCAAGAGATCATGTGGCCTCCCACCTACAAGATGGTCAGACTTCCTTGTAAAGACCCTAAAGGAACAGTTTGAGGCTCTTCATATTCCTGAATCAACCAGATGCCATTGGGCTACATTGGCACGTGATAGGGTCCAATGGAAATGCTACTGGCACCCGCTTGAGCAAATCGATGAATAACAGGATTCACGTGATCAAGTGATCAAGTGATACAAAGGCTCTCAAAAGTATAAAAGTCTATCTTGAATAATTGAGATAGTTAGGTTTGACCAAAGAATGCTGTTCTCCTGATGATTACCTGTTCTAAGAAAAAATATTACAAGTGGAGGGCATTCAAGGTTCTCAGTCTATGAGGCTGTGAGCTCCTGACCCCCTACTTCTCTACTATTTCTATTTCTTAATCCCTGAGCTACCGCTGCTTCAGGCCTACTCACCAGGGTCGATCCCTGGCATGCTACAATTCTCTGGGACCAATCCTTTAAAAAATTACAGTTTTCCCCATTCTACCAAAGACCTGAATATTAATTTTTCCAAAGAAGACATATAGAATGGTTTACAGATACATGGAAGTATGCTCACACCATTTATTGATGAAATGTGAGTAAAAATCACAAGGAGGAATCTCTTCAGACTGATGAAAATGTTTACATACTGGTGACTAGCCAAGCGATCAAAAGAAACAAGTGTTAATGTGGACATAAAGAAAAAGAAATTCAGGTACACTATTGGTGGAAACTTAAACTGGTGCAACTGCGATGGAAATCACTAACGGAAATTCCTCTACTACTCTACTGGAATTCTCAATGTGTTTTGTGGAAAACATAGATGTAAGATCAACAGCATATTAGCAGAACAGAAAAGTGCCCTATAAATATAAACTCAGGGAAGAAGAATTTAGTTTCATTTCTCTCAGTTCTATCTATGTCCTGGAGAAAATTGAAGAATAAGTATTGGAGGTAAAGACATGCATGTATATATACATATACTAAATATTCATATCTTTATATTGGATTTTGGGTCACATCTTGTGATGCTCAGTGCTTACTCCTGGCTCTGTGTTCTGGAGTCATTCCTGGCCATTTTTGGGTGAATTGTAATGGTGCTGACGATCAGATCAGGGTTTGCTACAGGTGCAAGGGAAGTGCCTTAATCTGTGTTCCCTTTCAAGATCCAATATTAAAATTACTTATTATTTAGGAGAATATTGCATAGCTTATTTAAGAAGTCATTTAGTCTTTTAATTTATTGACACCAGAGTATCAATTTTGATAGCTCACTTTCCACAGTAGTATTTTTTCTATATTATGGTTATTAATATATGTTTCAAGATTTCCTCAGAAATTTGTTCTTCATGCTGGAGTGTCGGGAATGCCGCCTGTCGGGATCCCCGACAGTGTCAGGAGAGAAGTTCTCTTCTACCTCCGAGGACGCCGGAGAACAGATGAAAACTCACGAGTCCGGTGCAGTTCCAAAAATGGCTTTTAATAGTACAAAAGCTCTTCCACAGCACTCCAATATAATGAACAAACCTTAGCTCTGGTCTGAACTTAGACCATACAAAAGAGCCTAAGTCTTCCACCAAAGAGAGAGGATCTCACCCGAGCTGAGTCCTACCTAGAAGAAGGAGCAAAAGGCCAAAGAGCAAAAGTCAAAAGCCAAAAGCCGCAAGGCTGAGGAGCCAAAAGCTGAAAGCTAAAAGGCCCAAAAGGCAAAAGGTGAAAAGGTGAAGGGCCTTAAGTCAGTCCCCTTATATACACCAAAGTAATCCAATCGGGAGGGTCATGTCAACAAAGAACTCTAAACAGAGTGTAGTGCCACACCCTATTGCAGATATAAACAAAGGTTATGCCAAGGTCTAATCCTTTCTACCAAGATTATCTCTTATGTAAAACACTGGAGAGAGGGGGCTGGTATAAAGTAATACATCTTAACTTCATGAGCTTCATGTAATCTAGATGGTACCCACAAGGTCCTTATTATTATCTGCACCAGGGTGATTCTGAGTATCTTGTTCTTGTGTACTGAAAGGGTCAACTCGCCTGCTTAGAGCAAACTAGTATGATCCTTCCTATAGTCTTCCTATAGTCTCAGCGTAGCCAGGGTGGTAGTCTCCTGGTAAATTCTAACTGTCCCACACTGGGTGTAGTGGGTATAAAGAGGAGCTGTGCCCAATCTAGAAAACATAGAAGTCTTAGTAGATGTATAAGGCAGAAGTTATTCAATCAAGGTGACTTCTGTAACTGCCACACCCTCTAGCAGTGTTTACATAGAGAGAGGTCTCATTAGAACTAACCTTGGCTTAAGTAGATTAAGCTGTGAGTGAGATAAACAACAAAACTCCCAGAATAGCTAAATCTGTCCTCCAACACTGGAGTAGATAGTACTGTGGGTAGGTTACTTTCCTTGCATGCAGCCTGTCAGGGAGCGCCACCGGGTCCCCGACAGTGCCGGGAAGCGAGTTTCCTTCTACCTCCGGCCGGCAGGGAATGAATGAAGACTCAGGAATCCGATGAAGTTTTTTTTTTTTTTTTTTTTGGTTTATTTGATTTGTTTTTATTTATTTATTTATTTATTTTTAATTTTTTTATTTTTACAACTACAAAGATATATAATTAAAAAGTCCATATTTGGGTTTCGGTCATACAGTGTTCCAGCACCCATCCCGCCACCAGTGCCCATCTCACACCACCAACGTCCCCGGTTCCTCTCCCCAGCCCTCCTCCATGGCAGGTTCTTTATTTCTTTCCCTTTCTATCTCTTTCTTTTTTTCCTTCCCCTCCAGACTATGGATTACAGAACATACATTAAAGGGTTGTCATGTGTATCTTTTTGCCTCTATATGCTCATTTATAGGTTGGCATTAGTATCCTCGACAATTCTTAGCACACTGTTCCATTTTCTGTCTTGCCTAGCCTCTGACTCCCACACGTTTGTGATAATTTCCACCTTTGATAAGACCTCCTGATATATGTTTTACTTGACCTTGGATATTGGTATCATAATATGTACATATATATTTATGTTATGCAAATAAATGCAGTCATTCTGTATCTGTCTCTCTACTGGCTAATTTCGCTCAACATAATCTTCTCCATGTCCATCCATTTATAGGCAAATTTTATAACTTCATTTTTCCTAACAGCTGCATAGCATTCCATTGTGTAGATGTACCAAAGCTTCTTTATCCAGTCATCGATTCTCAGGCACTCTGGTTGCTTCCAGATTCTGGCTATTGTGAATAGTGCTGCTATGAACATGAACACCATAGGGATGGTGTTTCCACTGCGTATTTTTGGTTTCCCAGAGTAGATTCACAGGAGTGGTATGGCTGGGTCAAATGGGAGTTTAATTTCTAGTCTTTGGAGAAATGTCCATATTGTTTTCCAGAAAGGCTGTACTAGCCGGCATTCCCACCAACAATGGATGAGTGTCCCCTCTTCCCCATATCCACGCCAGCACTTGTTATTCTTGCTCTTTTGAATATGTGCCAGTCTCTGTGGTGTAAAGTGGTATCTCATTGTTGTTTTGATTTGCATCTCTCTGATGACTAATGATGATGAGCATTTTTTCATGTTTTTTTGGCCATTCAAATTTCTTCCTTGCTAAAGTTTCTGTTCATTTCTTCTCCCCATTTTTTGATGGGGTTGTTTGTTTTCTTCTTGTAAAGTTCTACCAGTGTCTGATATATCCTGGATATTAACCACTTATCAGATGGGTATTAGGTGAATATTCTTTCCCATTCTGTGGACTGCTTTTGTATCTTAGTCACTGTTTCTTTTGAGGTGCAGAAACTCACTTGATTTCTTCTATGACCCATTTGTTGTTCAGGAGTGAGCTGTTCAGTTTCCAGGTGTTTGGTTTGACTCCCTGTTTCTGTGTACGGTTAACTTCCATTTTCAGTGCATCATGGTCTGAAAAGATAGCTGACACAATTTCTATCTTTTTAATTTTATTGAGGTATGCTTTGTGGCTTAGCATGTGGTCTATCTTGGAGAATGTTCCATGTGCACTAGAGAAAAATGTGTATTCAGCTTTTTTGGCATGAAAAGCCCTGTATATATCTACTAGCTCTCTTTCTTCCATTTCTTCCTTCAGGGCCAATATTTCCTTGGTGAGTTTCAGTCTTGTTGATCTATCCATCGTTGATAGAGGCAGTGTTGAAGTCTCCAACTATTATTGTGCTACTGTTAATGTCTTCTTTGAGGTCTCTTAGCAGTTGTTTTATGTATTTTGCTGGCCCCTCGTTGGGTTCATATATGTTTAGTAGTGTAATTTCTTCCTGGTGTACATACCCCTTAAGTAATAAGAAATGGCCTTCGTTGTCCCTTCTAACCTTTTTCAGCCTGACGTCTATATTATCTGATACTAATATGGCCACACCAGCCTTTTTGGAGGAATTGTTTGCATGGAGAATGGTCTTCCAACCTTTGACTTTGAGTCTGTGTTTGTTCTGATTATTCAGATGTGTTTCTTGTAGACAGCAGAATGTTGGGTTCAATTTTTTAATCCATTTTGTTACTCTGTGTCTCTTAATTGGTGCATTTAGACCATTGACATTGAGAGAGATTATTGTCATCGGATTTTGTGCCATCTTTCTGTTTGAGCTTGTTGTGCTTATGGGTTTGGTCGTATTACAGTAGACCCTTCAGTCCTTCTTTTAAGGTTGGTTTTGAGTCCATGAAGTTCCTGAGTTGTTGCTTATCCATGAAGTTGTGTATCTTTCCTTCATATCTGAATGTGAGTCTGGCCAGGTAAAGAATTCTTGGTGAGGCCTGCAGTTCATTCAGCCTTTTCACAATATCCCACCATTGTTTTCTTGCTCGGAGTGTTTCATCAGAGAAGTCTGCTGTAAATCTTAGAGATGTTCCTTTGTATGTGATTTCCTTCTTTGATCTTGCTGCTTTCAGTATTCTATCTCTATCTATAGTTTTTGTCATTTTAATTAAGATGTGTCTTGGAGTATTCTTGTTGGGGTTTCTTTTAGCAGGTATCCTACGGGCCTCCTGGATCTTGAGGCAAGTGTTTTTTTAGTTCCGGGAACTTCTCAGCAATGATGGCTTTGACAGTTTCTTCTTCATCAGGGTTTTCTTCTTGCCCTTCTGGGACCCCAATGATCCGTATGTTGTTTCTTCTGGCTTCATCCCGATTATCTCTTGTTGTCTGTTCGGTAATTGTGAGTCTTTTTTTCTATCTTCTGGTGTTGTGTAGAGAATCTTTGGAACGCGTCTTCGAGATCACTAATTCTTTCTTCAGTAGCTATTATTCTGCTATGCTGGCTTTCCACTGTGTTTTTCATTTCATTTACCTCATTTTTAATATATGTCATTTCCATTTGCATTTTCCTCACTTCTTCTATCATGTCCTCTTGTATTTTATTGAGTTTGCATTCCATTGCTTCTTTGAATTCCTTATGACTCCTTAACATTTCTTCCCGAAATTCCTTACCAGAGAGGTTATATAACTCATTGGTATTGCTTGGCTCATCTGGACTAGTGACTTCACTCACAGAGCTGGATGGAACTTTGCGTTGCCTTACCATTTTGACTATTGTAGGTTGCAAATGTGGGGTCTTGGATGACAGGATAGTACAGTTAGTAGGTGTCTGGTCTGTTTGCGGAGTTTGGGTGGGTAGCAAGGATGTAGGAACCAAGGTTCAGTGGTACCTCATGCAAGATAGGTAGTAAAAGGTTCGCAGCTCTAGCGTCTGTGCGGTTTTGAGTTTTGGGACGATTGGAAGCGCAGGGCCCAAGGTTCCTCGGTGAAACCAAGGCAGTTATCCTTGGTTCCCATTGATGGAGTTTCCGCTCTTCCCTGGGGCAGTTTGGGTCCGCGGAGACGCAGGGATCACGCACACACCTGGCGGGGGTGGGGGAAGATTTTCAGCCGGTCCCAGGAGCGCAGCGCCCAAGGTTCCCAGAGTGAAACCAAGGCAGTTAGCCTTGGTTCCCGTTGATGGAGTTTCCGCTCTTTCCTGGGGCAGTTTGGGTCCGCGGAGACGCAGGGATCACGCACACACCTGGCGGGGGTGGGGGAGATTTTCAGCCGGTCCCAGGAGCGCAGCGCCCAAGGTTCCGCAGTGAAACCAAGGCAGTTAGCCTTGGTTCCTGTTGATGGAGTTTCCGCTCTTCCCTGGGGCAGTTTGGGTCCGCGGAGACGCAGGGGATCACGCACACACCTGGCGGGGGTGGGGGGGAGATTTTCCCCGATGAAGTTTTAAAAGGGCTTTTACTATCACAGGTTCCAATATACAATCCAAGATCAGGGAAAGCCTCCGGACTCTGGGTTCCCAGCTAAGCCCCAGCCAGGTGTAGGCCAAGATGGCTGCCACCACGTATTGAGGCCCAACAGAGAATGGAGAGGATGGAAAAGCAAAACACCAAGGGAAGCTGAAATGGCAAGGGGGAGAGAGCTGCTTTTTTTCTTGCAGCTTATTTTATAGCTAGAAATCTGCCCAAACTCCCCAGCCCAGCCCATTCTGGGCTGGGTTGTATAGAGATGAAAACAGGAAAATAGCTCTATAGGAATGTAGCAACTTCAGGACACCATCTGCCTGTTTACAAGGACCCAGAGCTAATTAAAAGCCTCCTAGCAGAGCTGGGAGAAGCTGTAAGCTAAATGTAACTTCCCCTGGCAGGAAGGATCAAATGCCCTCAGGTAATTTCTCCCAGCACCTCACCTAATGTCTTGAGCAAAGATCTGCCTGGAAATGCCTTTATAGGGTAGAAAAGGGGGTTACTGACATGGCATGTCTCTGTACCAAAGACTAATACTAATGCCAGTTAGATATTTCTCCAAGCCTTCACAAGAGTCTCGTCTACTTCATGGTAGTTTTGTATTTTAGTTGCCTTTGAGTTATCAGGGAGCCATGCTTGTTTGCTTGGAGGCAAACAGCATTTCTCTCTGGTCTAATTACTTAGAGATCCAATGTGGCCAGGCAAATATGCTGGTAAGATCTAGCTAGTCCCATGATGATTGTGGTAGCATGAGAAAATATTTATACCAGCCAGTACAGAATACATGGCCAGATAAGACTGCCACATTCAGACTATCCCCCTATCTATGAAGTGACCTGCAGGAGGCAATCCAGGGCAGATGCAGAGGCCTAGGCTTTTAGATGTCCTGCAACAGCAGCCAATCTAGATTCAATTTTTAACCCACTGATCCTCACCAGGAGTGATGTCTGAGCACAAAGCCAGGCGGGACCATATCCATGTGTGACTATTCTACTCCCCCAAAAACTTTAAAGAAGAAAAAATATATTTTACTTTGCATTTTTAACTTTATTTCATAAGTATCATATATAATATCCATATGTTTGAAAAAGTAAAACATTATGTCATATTCTTTCTCATTTATAATAAATATTTTCTCACCAAAAATGTTTAAGATTATTGGGTATTTGTTCCTTATGGTAACTTTTTTAGACTCACATTTCACAGCTTATTGATTTAAGAAACTGCATTATTATTAATATACTAAGGTATATATTATTTACAGTATCAAATGAAATTAGTCATGTTACATCAGTGTGAATTATTATAATTGTTATTGCAAACATTTTTAAATTTTATTTTTATTGAAGTAACATTAGTTTATAAGAGTGTAAATTGTGGCATCAATAATGTGGACAGAATCTAAAAGTTTGTGTTCATTGAACATTGAAAGTTCCTTGGCTCTATTTATGTATAACATAAGACAGAGATCATTTGCCATGTGTCTTTCTCACACATTATGTTACTTTACAGACGTTCAGTTATGACCAAATTTCAGTCTAAGGCAAGATTTCATCTTTTCTAATAAGCATATATTTATTATGCATATGATAATTTATAATTTATTTACTTGTCTATCATTGGAAAATTTTTTAGTACAAAATAATTTTAAAATTTCTACTACTATATCTGAATCTTAAAATTAATAAATGAACACTAATTTGGTGTCCTGGACCTTTCCTAAAATTGAAGCATTGTATGTGCAATTAGCAACAGATAATTTAATATTCATAACATTATTTACTAATATATTCTGTAAAAAGGTGTTAAAAAGTAAAATTTACTAAAATTCTTTATCACCCTTTTTTCTCACTCTATTTTATGAAACAAAGGCATAAGTGAGGTTTTATTTAATTAGTAAACTTTTGTACCACAAAAGAAATGATATAGAATGAAAGATACTCTTCAGGTTGGGAGAAAATAATTTGTTCACCACTCTTCTCATAAAAGGTTGATAACCATGGTAAACAAAGCACTGGTAGAAATTTACTACAAAAATATCAAAAATGGGGAGAAGATTTTAGTAGACACTTCTTTAAAGAAAACACAGATGGTTAATAAGTATGTGGCAAAAAAATGCTCTTAATCACTTATGAGGAAAATGTAACTTGAAGCAATGAATACCACCTCAAATCCAGGAAATTAGCACACATCAAAAAAGAGCACAACATCCAGAGTTGACTTGAATCCAGGGAGAAAAGACCTCCATTCACTGCTGGTGAGAATGTCTGATATTCCAGCCATTTTGGAAGACAACAGAGACACTCCTGAAAAAAAACTAATAATAATTGAGCCTCCTCCATGTAACACACTGATGCTATTTCTTGGCATCTTCCATGGAGGATCAGAAACACTATTTGGAAGAGACATTTTTTGCTTTAATGTTCATTTCAACACTGTTCATAGTAGTCAAAATCTGGAAACAACCTAACTGCCCAAGAAATGAAACATATTTGGAAGACATACAGAATGGTGAAATAGTGCAAGTCACCACTATATGGGTGGAGCTAGAATAGCAGGCCTGGTAAATTTGTCAGAAGGAAAAGAACAGAATGATCGATCTCATTTGAGGGTTAAAGAAACACAGTAAGTGAAAATTAAGACCGACTGCAACAGAACCCAAGATTGATGTACAGAACTGAGTTTACCAAACTCAATAGGGGAGTAGACAGATGGTAACCTGAGAAAGTGGACACTGGTAGAAGGTGTCTTATTTGAATGTTGCACGAATGAAACCCTATCATGACAAATATTTTAAATAATGATGCATCTATTGAATTAACAACAACAAAGTGCAAAACACACAAACAAGAAAGTAAATTAGAAGGAAATTAAGTAATTTTCTACATTCATATTTACATGCAAAAAATTCTGAGTTCTTGACAGATTATTATTTCGTACATGTTTTATATTCAAATACTAATTTTATGTTCAGCTTACTTTTTATAGACCATCTATATCTTGTTGTGATTTTTATACTCTTACCATTTTTTTAAAATGCCCTTAACTGAAATTTATAGAGAAATTATAAATTGTATACAAATGCCATTTTGATGTGAATAAATATTTCAGATTTTAATTCAGAATTTCTTTGTTAAAAGTAAGCTAACAGTTTAAACATTGAAGTCAGTTATTATCTTAATTGCCAAATATGCTAATTTGGAATCAGTGATAAGAAACTGAATCATAGAAGGGTGAAAAATGTAAAAGTTTATGGGAGTAACAGCTCAATTTGCACATGTGAGTTGACTTCTGTATCTACTTTATAAAATAGCTTTATCAGTACTGCTGTAGAGCTGATCTTTTAAATCCATGGAGTGTTACTTTTTTAATAAGTGTGTTTATAAACTTGGATTAGTTCATTTAGCATTCATGATTATATAAGCATTCCTGTAGTTTCTTATTTTTGTACTTCTTGTTTGTTTGATTTCTTCATAATAGAGAAATGAAGAACCATACAAAGCAGATAGTTTATACTTCTGGGACTGACAGAGAATACTCAATTACAGATTTTAATTTTCTTATTTCAACTTCTAAATTATACACTGAGCCTGATCGGAAACATAAACATTTGCCCTCACTTTGCTGGATTCCCGGCTCATACCCCCATGTATTACTTCCTTCGCAGTTTCTCTTTCCTGGAAATTGCATTCACTAGTGCCTGCATCCCCAAATTCTTACTCACCATTATAACGGGGAAAACTTATTTCCTACAATTACTGTATATCTCAGTTGTTTTTCTACTTATTTTTGAAGGTGATAGAATTTTTCCTTCTGGCTTTGTTTTTCTTGCTACACCCTCTGTTCCAATGCCCAACACCACATAATGTTCCACCAAGCACTTCCAGGAGTGATCTATAGCACAGAGCCAAGAGAAAGTCTTTGAAAACTGACAGGTGTGACTCCCAGGAAATTAAAAAAAAACAAAAAGAAAGATGGTACAAAAATGCAAGGAATGTTGGTTGAGGTAAGATTCAACTCTTAAAGGCATGCCAGATAAGCAAGAGAATGCCACATGTTTTTGTTTGTTTGTTTTTACTGAAGCACTGATATGATTTAAACCTTACTTGTTCATGTGGAATCTAGATGCATAAAATAGATGGAACATCACATTCTCATTTTTTAAAATTCTATTTGAAGTGCATTCAGAAACAAAGAGGGTGGCTGCTGAGCAATGGGATAATTAAATTCCTTTTTAGCTACACAATAAGAATCATTTTTCAGGTGTTGACAGATGTAGAAAATACAGTGGCCTAACAGGCTTCCTCATTATTCCTTCCAAAATTACAAAATAAAAAACCAGAAAGGTAAAATCCACACTACAGAAAGGAAACGTAACCATAAGTAATCAGATAGTTAACTTCTTAACTTCCTGAAGTTCCAGTTTAAGAAAAAATTCAACTCCAGCATGTTGTAGATAATATATATAAAAAGGTTACAATATATTTTAATTACATGACCAATGAAAGAGTGAATGTGTTAAGGTACTTGCCTTACATGTTTCTGACCCTGGTTAAATTGGTGGTGCTGCATTTGGTTCCCCAGGCATGCCAAGAGTGATTCATGAGCACAGAGCCAGGAGTAAACTCTGAGTATTGAAGATTGTGACTCTAAAACTTCACCACATTTTTTCAGATTTACAGGTATCAATTTAATGGATTCCACCCTTAGTCTTAGCTATCTGGTTGTACCTCTGAAATGTGTTCCTCACACCTAAAATGTTCCCAGTTGGCTTTCCCAAAGCTCCCAGGATTTGGAGATATACATACATATCTATGTACACAAATATATATATATATAAATATATATATATATATGTGTGTGTGTACATATAGAATATATATAAACTTTATATATATAAACTTTATCATATTTAATTGTATTTGCTATTCTTATTTTGATGTTTTTATTTTAATACATTAAAATAAATATATAATACAAAATTGTATGATTACATTAAAAAATATGAAGCAGTTATTTTTGCACTTTGTATTTCTTACAGCAACTTTACATAAAGGTAAAGGAGATGTTAAAATGGTCTCTGTATTATGTGAAAGTTTCCTTCCTTCCTTTCTTCCTTCCTTCTTCCTTCCTTCCTTCCTTCCTTCCCTCCTTCCTTCCTACCTTCCCTTCTTCCTTCCCTCTTTCCTTCCTTCTTTTCTCTTTCTCCTCCTTTTTCCTCTCTCTCCTCCTTCTCCTCCTCCTCATTCTCTTCTTTCTCCTCCTTCTCTTTCACCAACTTTTCTTTTTTGGAGTCATTCCTAGCTATACTTTGGACATATTCTTGGCTCTAAGCTCATAGATCATTCATGATAGAACTTGGGGAACAATATTCAGCGTGAAGTATCAAATCCAAATCAACGGCATGCAATGCAAGTGTCTTATCGGCTGTGCTATCTTTCTAACCAATTTTATTTGAATATGTAAAATCTTTTGAAAGGACAAGGGTTACACCTGGCAATGCACAGAGGTTAATGATAGCTTCAATCTCAGAAGACCATAAACAGTGACATATTTCAAGATAAATCCTTAACCCCCATACTATATCTTGTACCTAAGTGAGAGATAAGGAAAAGTTCTATTTCTGAAAATAAATTCTCATGATTTTTAATGAGAAGACATTTTGACTATGATTATAGAGGGGAAATAAATGATTTGATCTAAGTAATTTAGCAAATCAAAATTTAGAGCACTGTGATATGACTTGACTTCCTGTCACTTGACTTCCTGTTGTTCATCAATTGCTCGAGTGGCCGGCAGTAATGTCTCCATTTGTTGGGAATGAGGTCCATTATTGTTACTGTTTTGGGCATATCAAATACATCATGGGTAGCTTTCCAAGGCTCAGATATGGCTCTGGGTTCAAACCAGGGAGCCCAGTTTTTTTTTTTCTGTCAGACCATCAGTCATCTAGGGCCCAAGGGGCAGAGCCCTGAGGGTGTAGACAAGCCTGTCTCCTGTTTTCACCTGCCGACACAGTTGGGCACCACAGCCATACCTGCAACATAAACTAGTTAAACTATTATGATTTCCCACAAATGTTAAGGATTTTGTTTTATGGTTTCTGCTGTGTCAGAGATCCTTTTGAGGCCTCACACTTGCAAGGCAAGTGCTATAACACTGAACTCTATTTCTGGTACAAATGTTGAATTTCAAAATAATTTTCACCTGACTGTTACAATGTTTATGTTGTTATTTGTATAAAAAAAACGACATTTTTTTAATGGTGTAACTGAAAGCTTGCTTCACTTGCTTATTCCTTAAAGTATAAATGAAGGGGTTTAACAATGGGGCAACTGATGTAGTGAGCACAGAGACCCCCTTATTGGTGTCAACCTCTTTTTTGGCTGAAGGTTTGACATAAATGAAAATGCAGCTGCCATAAGTTATAGAGACAACAATCATGTGGGATGAACAGGTAGAAAATGCTTTCTTTCTTTGTGAAGTAGAAGGAAATTGTAGAATTGCACTGATGATATAAATGTATGAAAGAGCAACAGCAATTAGTGTGATAATGACTGTCAGTACTGCGCAGATTATAACCATTTGTTCTATGGACCAAGTATCTGTACATGAAATTTTCAAAAGGGGGGAGACATCACAGGCAAAATGATCAATGACATTGGAATCACAGAAATCAAGATGGAGGCCCATACCAAGTGGAGTGATGACAATTATTAACCCAGAAATCCAACAGCAGAGAACAAGAATGGTACATGCTCTGTGATTCATAATTGTCATATAATGGAGAGGCTTACAGATGGCCACATAACGATCATATGACATGGCTGCAAGAAGAAAAAAATTCTGTGGCCCCAAAAAAGTCCAATAAAAAATATTTGACTGGCACAAGCATTATAAGTGATGGTGTTATCACCGGTTGATAAGCTATACAGGAATCTGGGAATGCAGACTGATGTGAATGAGACTTCTAAGAAGGAAAAAATTTCGGAGAAAAAAGTACATAGGGGTTTTAAGATGGGAATCAGTCAAAGTAAGAATGATAATTGTCATGTTACCAGTAACGCTCAACACATAAGTAAGAAATAAGAAAACAAAAAACAGAACTTGCAGCTGTGGATCTTCTGTCAGTCCCAACAAGATGAATGTTGTTATTACAGTGTGGTTTTTCATTATTTCCACTGATAGTTTAACAATCTACCTGTAAAATGTCAAAGAGGATATCTTTAAAAAAATAAAAGAAAAATAAAATATCAGTAATTTTTTTAATAATTATAATTTTTTTACTTTGATGGGCACACCCAGTGATGCTCAGGGTTATTCCTGGCTCTACACTCAGGAATTACTCTTTGCGGTGCTTGGGGGACCATATGGGATGCTGGGGATCGAACCCGGTAGGCTGTGTGCAAGGCAAATGCCCTCCCTGTGGGACTATCCCTCCAGCCCCAAATTCCAGTGAAATAGAAGATATACAAAAAAACAAAGACTAATGGAATTCATTCTTTTTTATATGTCTTTTGGAAAAAACATTATAGAGGATCCAGCATTGGTTATCAAAAGAATACTTGACAAATGGGTATAGAAGAAACCTCAGAGTCTCAAAGATTAAGACTCCCTATACTGTATCACTGTATCACTGTCTTCCCGTTCATCATCGATTTGCTTGAGTGGGTACCAGTAACATCTCCATATGACCTGTCTCATGCTAGTAGAGCCCAAGGGCACCTGCTTGCTCCAGGAATATTAAGAGACTCAAACCATTCCATCAGGTCATGGGAATGAGGTCTATAATTGTTACTGGTATTTGGCATATCAAATACAACACGGGTAGCTTGCCAGGGCTCTGCCGTGCGGTAGCATACTCTTGTAGTCATCTTTAAATCCAGCATTTATTGATGAACCGTGCAGCCGCAAGTGGCCGCACTAGCCGGACTGTGATAGTCTGGTCTGCTGGGTGGAGTTCTGACGAGGGGGAAGTCCGGATGTGGAAAATGGAGGCCCTTATGGAGTGGGGTTTCATCTGGCTTGTTGTGAGGCTCTGCTGGGGTGGCGAGTCAGGCCTACCTACAAGCATTGACATACCTGTAGTCAACAATAGATTCAGCTGTGGAATCTGAACTCTCTGGTCTGATATCAGAAACAGGACATTATTTCCACTGTTATAACAATGATACAATTCTAAACAGGAATTCCTAGGAAAACAATGATAAAATAAAATCCAAATAAGAAAGAAAATATAAAACCATTGCTATGTGTCGATAATAAAATGCAAAGAAAATTCCAAAGTATTCAGTAAAATTATTAAAAATAGTAAGTGAATACAATGTTTTAAGGGCTTAAAATTTGTTTTATTCTTATACATAAATAGTGAAGTAGGAGAAAGAAAAACTAGAAAAAGAATTTTTGCTATGATATAGAGAATTAAATACTTTGCAATAAATTTTATACAATACCTGATATTTGAATATTGAAAATATACAAACTGCTAAAATAATCAGAAACCACAAAGAATCTAAAAATATGCTTTGTTAATTCCTTAGAAGACAACATTTTTAAATGACTCTTTAGGTAAAGGAATATACTGATTTGGGGGAGAGACAACAACAACAAAGAAATATATTGATTTAATGCGATTGTTATCAAAATCCAAATAGTATCTTCCAGATATATATAAAATAAGAAGAAAGACCTTCCAAATTTGTTTTCAATACAAGTTGATAAAATAAATCCTAAAAGTATGAAAAAATATGGATATATCATGGTTTTCAAAGCTCATTGATATAGCTAAATATGATACACATGTGGATAAAATATACTTAAACAAACTGGGGCGGAGCGATAGCCCAGCGGGTGGGTGTGGGCCGCTTGGCCGGCGGGGGCAGGCCGGGAAACCCTGGTTGCGGGTGGACAAAGAAAAAAATACTTAAACAAAATAAACACTATACACTTGCCTATATACCAAAAATGAACACAACCAAAAAATACTGAATTGGTTACAGATCTAAAAATATTTTGAAAATATTGCCTAGTTTAACCCGCTTTGAAAACATTATGGAGATCCCTCAAAAACTAAGAATAGAACTACCATATTACCCAGCAATTTCACTGCTTGGTATCTACTTGCAAGAAGCAAAAAAACTTCACATACACCAGAAACATCATCTGCACTTTTATTTTCATTGCAGCACTATTCACAGTAGCCAGAATCTGGAAACAACTAGAGTGCTGAGAACTCATGACTGGATAAAGAAACTTTGGTACATATACACAATGGAATACTGTACAGTTGTTAGGAAAAAATGAAGTTACAAAATTTGCCTATAAATGATGGACTTGGGGAGGATCATGTTGAGTAAATTAGCCAGAAGGAAAAAGATGGATATAGAATGACTGCATTTATTTGCATGTCATAAATATATATTATATATTTATATAGTATGATACCAATATCATACTCTCTCTCTCTCTCTCTCTCTCATATATATATATATATATATATATATATATATATAAAGATACCAATATCCAAGGTCAGGCAGAACATGGATGGATCAGGAGGTCTTGTCAATAGGTGGAATCTACCACAAAGTTACAGGAGTCAGAAGTTAGGTGAGACAGAGAAGGGAACAATGTGCTAATAATTGTCGAAAATGGTAATACCAGCCTAGAACTGAGCATTGAATATAGGCAAAAAGGTACAATGAAAACCTCTAAATGTATGTAATGCAATCCACAATGTGTAAGAGAGGGAAGAGATAGAGAGAGAGAGCGAGAGAGAGAGAGAAATTGAAAAGAGATAAAGAACCTGTCATAGAGGCAGGCTGGGGAGAGGGAGGGAACTGGGGTCATTGGTGGTACAAAATGGGCACTGGTGGAGGATTGGGTGGTGGAACATTGTATGACCGAAACCCAAACATCTTTGTAATTCTATATCTCACGGTGGTACAATAGAATATTAATTAAAAAAATAAAAATATATTTGCACTTTCATTTTCATTGAGACACTTAGTACATTAACTAAGTTATAGAAACAACCTAGAATTCAACAACAGAAAAAGAATAATGAAGGTAGTTCAATACATTTAATAGTACTCAGCTCAAAAGAATGATGAAATCATGCAATTCGCTATAACATGGATACAACTGGGGGATCTTAGGTTAAATGAAGCAATCAGATGGACAATATATAATACCAGATATTCTCTGTGGCACACAGTGTAACTGTACTGGGAACCATAAGCAACAAAGATGGGCAAAACACTAGTTCTGGATCACAGAAATAATAAAACCGAAGAAAGAAAGAAGGAAATGGTGGGGGAAGAAAGGAAAGTCTGGAAGTACAATAGGAGCAGTAGTCAGGGGCCCTGGGATCCTCTCTGCTGTAGAGGTTGAATATCCATAGATATCTAAACAGACACAATGCTATCATAAGTATGGCACCCAAAAGACAAAAAGTTTTAAAATGTCAACGAGTCAGGTTGGGGATGGGAGGGACTATGAGGTAAATAATGGACAGATGGGGACATAGGGTGATGGGATTGGAAATATTCCTGAAAACTCATTATAAACAACTATGCAAATCACAAAGTCTAAATACAATAAAAATGTAAATAATGCATTTTTAAAAATAAATTATTAAAAAAGAAAAAGCTATTTATAAGATCATTTAAATACATCTAAATACATATTTAATACTTATAAAATATATATCTGAAAAAACAGGTGTTTTTAATATATATAATCGCTATTACCAAATGGATATTTATTACATGCTAATGAAAGTAAAATTTGTGTAGCATATGTAAACACATATTTTTACTATATTTTAAACTGGTAATTCAATCATTGCTATCAACCCAATACTGAGATAAGACTATTTCATGTGACACTTTAGTACTCTCTAGTAGATCCTGATTTTGGAGGCCAGATAAATAGTATAATGAGTAAAGTACTTGACTTGCATGCAGCTAACTGGAGTTCAAACACAGCACCCCATATATACTCCTGGCACTGCTAGGAGTAAGTTCTCAGTGAGATGCCTGGACTAGCTCCTGAACAAATGACTCTCCCCCCTCACTCCCAGTAATTCCTTGTTTCTTCCATACTTTCTTTTTAATGTTTAAGGGACAAACCCCTTTTCATATGTATTAAAAAATTCCTCACTCTAAGGTCACATTTCTCAGTTAGAAAGAGAGAGACAGAGACAGAGAGAAAGAGAAGAAAAGGAAAAGTGCCCATTATAGAGGCAGGTTGGGGAGGGGGTAAAGAATTTGGTGATATTGGTGGTGGAAATAAAACACCAGTGGAGGGTCGGGTGCTAGAACACTGTATGACTGAAACCCAATCACAAACATATTTGTAATTGTATATCACACGGTGGTATAATAAAAAAATTAAAAAAAAATAAAACCTAATATTTTAAATAAAAGGTTGATTATATATTTGTGATTTTGTGTGCATTTTCAAGATATAAAAGAACTTAATTAAAAATTTGAATACTTTTTGATATATCACTCAGGACTTAGTTTTTTTGTTTTATCCACACAAATCCTTAGTGGAACTCCAATTAAATAATAATTGTTAGCAGGAATATGAGTATAATTAAATCATGCTCCCATTAATTTTCACTCAAATAAATGCATTCACAGGTTACATATATTTTTCCATCTTTAGGTAAAAAATATATCATGCTCATAATATTAGTTCAAATTAAAAAGAACTATCTGAACAATCTGAAGAAATAGAAGGATGGTTAGAGAGAGAAAAAACAGAAATTCTCTTTGATTCTTGAAGCAGTAGTGCTCTGACTCAATGGCACCAAAACTGAATGGGTCTCTTAAAGAGTTTCACCACAGTTATGAGTGAAGATGCTTTATATGGCTAACTGTCAAGTTAAAAATAAACATGCACCTTCCCTTGGTACTCCTTCTTTGAAGTTGAAAATGAACGCAAAGCAGAATCTAGAGATAAAACAAAACAAATCTTAGTAATTCACTTAGGAATTGGTATAATATCCTTGGAGACTAGGAAAAGCATCAACAAAACAAAAAAAAAAAAAAGAAAATGCCTCAGCACTAAAGTCAATGCATCTTTTATTCTTATAATCTCTGCCAAATTAATAATACAAATATTTTATTCTTTGTACACTTAATTGATATTTTGTTGATTGTTAATGTGATTCATTTTCAAATATAGACATTGATAATTTATATCAATTAATTTCATGAAAAATGTTACTCCTTTAATCGGTTTGAATAAAAACATTTTATTTAAAATATATGCTGAAAAGCCTTCATGAATTTACTTCATTTTCCAATTTTAGTCACATCTCTAATAATTATCTAACTATATCATTCATATCTATTTTTTGTCAGTCATCATATTATTAACCTTTATATATTTTCCATCCTCCCTTTTATCTTTCTCGTGTCTGTCAATCACCAGCCTCACCACCTACCTACTGCAACTATCCTTTCATTCAATTGAAAGTATTTCTTGATGTACTTCAGACATTGTGAATATTTAATAAAGGGCATATTATCAAATAATTAGTAATACTTAAATAATGCGAAATTTAGGTATTCAACACTAAGCTAATGACCTATATGCTCATTCTTAAATCATAATATGCAGAAATTATGTTTTTTTGCTATTACAGATTGCATTTCTTTAAAACTTACAACAGTCACACATATTCTGGTGTTTTTCACTTACAGATTGACATATTAGGAAATGCCCCCAAGGGGAATTCTTCAAGTCTTTTGCCATATATATTATTTATGATTCAAAATAATCTGCTATTTTACATATGATTATCTTGAAATCAATAACTTTTAATGTGATTTTTAATGTGATTAATGCTCATTTGATTTTTTTTTTTTGCTTTTTTGGGTCACACCTAGTGATGCTCAGGGGTTACTCCTGGCTCTGTACTCAGGAATCACTCCTGGCGGTACTCAGGGGACCATATAGGATGCTGGAGATCGAACCCTAGTAGGCTGCTTGCAAGGCAAATGCCCTACCTGCTGTGCTATGGCTCTGGCCCCTCATTTGATTATTTTAATTGAGATAGTATAGTTTATAATTGTATTGAAGTCATTTGCTCCTACTAGCAGTTTTGCAACTCCAAGGCTGCCACAAGTATTTCAAGATCCCTCCACCTTTCGTCCTCTGTACCTTTCCCCCTTTATCTTCTAGCCCCCTCAATTCCCAGTTTTATAGATGCTGTCTCAGGGTTATTTCCACTGGGAATTCCCAGTCCCTTTTCTTTCTTTCTTCAAAGTCCACAAACAAGCATGATCATCTGGGTTATATATTTTACTTTCTGACTCCACTAAACATGAATTAAAGATCTTGATATCAAATCTGTCTTTAAAAAAAACTCATTGATGAAATACAGGCAGGACTCTTGACCTTAGAGGAGTGTTCAGTGGTATGACTTGACCCTCATTGGTTAAAAAAAAGGAGTATAAATAGACAAAAGAGACTATAAAAAATAATAAACCTCTGGACACAGAAAGAAAGGATACCTGAAATAAAAAGAAACATTGACTAGGAGTAAATAGCTTTCATACCATATATCAAAGGACTAATATCCAAGATACAGAACCACTCTCAATGTTCAATAACAATAGCAAAAACCAAATAAAACAAAACAAAAAAGAGGAGAGTATATCCTCAAAGAACACATAGAATATTACTAATGAGAGTATGGAAAAATATTTGTTGTTACTGATGGTCTGACATAGAAAAAGACTGGGCCCCCTGGGATGAACCCAGAGTCATGGCAGAGCCTGGCAAGCTACCTGTGGTGTATTCAATATGCCAAAAACAATAACAATAAATGACCTCATTCCCAAGGAATGGAGATGTCATTTTGCCTGCTCGAGCAAATTGATGAACAACGGGAAGACAGTGACAAGTGACAAGTGACTTATTATCATGGAAATGAAGACCAAAAAATATTATTTTGATTCAATGAAAAGGACAGAAGGCAAAAATTTCCCAGTATTTTGTACAGTCCAGTATTTTTTTTATCTTATCAACCTAGACACAATGTCTCTTTAGGATTTCCTGTTGAAGTACACACTTATTTTTAATAATTGGAAACTTGAAATATTTCCCCAAGTCTCAAGCTTATTATCGGAGTTACAATATTTATGAATATTTTCAATATAGGAGTAGTTAGGTACAAATGTATAAATTATCTGACATTAAAAGAGTTTATTAGAAACATTTTTGTAAGGTTTAGATACTACCATATGTTCAGATTTATGTTACAATGTAAATTTTAGTTTATTAAATATATCACTCTTTTGCCCTCAGTGTTGGGTTAGCTCAAGTTATTTACCTCAGTTTGTTTATTCAAGTTAATTATTCTTGCTTAAAATTCAAGCTTTATTTTCTAAAGAATAGCTTGACTTTTATTAAGATTGATCCTTTCTCATGTGTTCTGGATAAATAGAATGATACCAATATATATTATTAATGGTAAGTAAACTAAAGACATTAGTTTTCTTTTGATAATTTAAGAATAATTTAAGAATAATTACAAAAAATGCTTTATAAGTTCCCTATATAACATTTCATCGAGGTGTCCATGGATGACCTTGATTGGATCAGAGTGATAGATCATTCTCAGTATCTCTGTCGTTCTTGGCAAAAGTTGTATTTTCTAGCCCGGATCTGTAGGTTAGAGCTAATGGCTAATACATAATTTTTTATGTTTGCTTTAGAAGATTTGCAGTGGGGAGGAAAAATAATGTTTTTTTTCTGTCTTGTGGGAATAAGGTTTTCTTCAGAGTATCAGCGTCCAAACACATGCCAACTGAAAACCATGAAAATGTGGAAAATTCATCATTTTCCTAGTTAGAGTGATTGCAGAATTGTTTATCCAAAGGTTTCTGTATGATATTTATATTTTTATGGTATAGTAAATGAGTAAGAAGGCAGAGAAGTAGGCTATTTAAAAACAATTTTTATGGTGTTCATTGAAAGTAGTTTCTATTACAGTTTGTGTTCTCTCTACAAAAACTTGGAGAAATATTTCTGGAGGGTTTCCCAACATTCCTGAGGCCTGAGAGGAGGATTTTGGATGTCATTGTGTATGTTCTGAATATATGTATTATTTCCTAAGTCATTGTGTATTAGTGGGTTCAGACATAACAGTTGTTTTTTTTTTAATTTTTTTATTTTTACAATTACAAAGATATACAATTAAAAAAGTTCATATTTGGGTTTTGGTCATACAGTGTAGCAGCACCCATCCCGCCACCAGTGCCCATCTCCCACCACCAACGTCCCCGGTTCCCTCCCCTCCCCCAGCCCTCCTCCATGGCAGGTTCTTTATTTCTTTCCATTTCTCTATCTTTCTCTTTTCCTTCCTCTCCAGACTATGGATTACAGAACATACATTAAAGGGTTGTCATGTGTATCCTTTTGCCTCTATTTAATGCTCAGTTCTAGGTTGGCATTAGTACCCTCACAATTGTTAGCACACTGTTCCATTTTCTGTCTTACCTAGCCTCTGACTCCCACACGTTTGTGATAATTTCCACCTTTGACAGGACCTCCTGATGTATGTTTCACTTGAATACTATGCAGCTGTTAGGAAAAATGAAGTTATAAAATTT